>PVKS010013376.1:0-50580 GCA_004027875.1 Aplodontia rufa | reverse complement strand
TAATCCCAGTGACCTGGGAGGCTGAAGCAAGAGGATCGCAAGTTGGAGGCCAGCCTTAGCAATTTAGTGAGACCCTATCTCAACATTTTAAAAATACTTTTTAAAGGACTAGGGACCAAGCTCATTGTAGAGTACCTCTGGGTTCAATCCCTAGCACCACAAATAAAAGAAAATAAGTTTCAATGATATATTTCACAGAAAAAAAATGATCCTAATATTCATATGGAACCACAAAAGACCCTGGATAAGCCAAAGCAATTTTGAATAATAATAAGAACGTTTCAAGAGACTTGGGAGGTGGGCAATATGGGGGTAATTCTGGTTTAGGAACAAATGCATATCATATTGTTACTTTATATGCATTTATGATTGTACAATAACTCAATTCCTTAATAAAAATTTTTTTAAAAGAAGAAAGCTGGTAGAATCACACTTCCTAATTCCAAATATTATAAACAATAATCACAATAGAATGGTGCTGATGCAGAAACAAACAGAGCAACAGAGAACCCATAAATAACTGTATACAGTGTCAACTAATCTTCAACAAGGGCGCCAAGAATACACAATAGAAAAGGAAATTACCTTCAATAAATAAGAGTTGGGAAAATGGGTGTTCCTGTACAAGAGAATGAAATTGGATCCTTATCTTATATCATACACGCAAAAAAATATACTCAAAATGGACTGAAGACTAAACTCTTTATGAAATCATAAAGCTCCTCAAAGAGCATAGGGGGAAGCTCTTTCACATTAGTCTTGGTGACAATTTCCTTTTTTATGACACGGAAGCACAGGCAACAAAAGCAAAAACAAGTCAATGGGATGACATCAAACTAAAGACCTTCTGCACAGCCAAGGAAGCAATCAACAAAACAAAAAGCCAGCCTACCGAAGGAGATGAAGTACCTACAAACCATAAATCTGACAAATTGTAAATATAAGGAACTCAGAACTCCATAGTAGAAAACTCCAGGAGCTCAGTTTAAAAATGAGCAAAGCAAGACCTAAATAAACATTTTCCCAGAGGAGCTATGCAAATAACCAGCTGCTATGTGAACATCTGCTGGGCATCATTAATCATCAGGGCAATGTAGCTCAAAACCCAAGATATCACCTTACGTTTTTAAGTGGCTGTTGTAAAACAAGACAAATGGCGACAAGTGTTGGTGAGGGTGTGGAGAAAGGGAGTCTTGCACGCTGTTGGCAGGAATGTAAATTGGTCCAGTCATTATGGACAGTAGGGAGGAGCCTAAAAAAGATTAAAACTTGAACGACCATATCATCCAGCAATTTCGCTTCTGGGTACGTAGCCAAAGAAAATGAAGTCAGTATGTTGAAGAGACAGCTGCACTGCCATGTTTATTACAACACTATTTACAACAGCCAAGATGTGAAAACAACCTACGTTTCGGTAAACGGAAGAATGGATAAAAAAATGTGATGTAAATCTTCACAAGGGAACGTCATCAAGCTATCACAACACAGGGGAATGCTACCGTTTATGACAACATGATCAACTTGGAGGACACCGTGCTAAGTGAATTAAGCCAGATGCAGAAAGAAATTCTACATGATCTCAGTAGCATGTGGAATCCACGCACAGTTGAAATTCATAGCAGCAGAGAATGGGTAGCAGTTGCCAGATGTCAAAGGGAAGAAACTTTCAGCTCTCAGATGAAGAATTTTTGGGAATCTAATGTAAGCATGGTGACTACAGCTAATACTGTAGAATAGACTTGAAATTTGCTGTGAACACATCTTAAGTATTCTCAACATACTCACACAACACACATAAATAGTAACTACGTGAGGTGATAGATGTGTTAATTAGCTTAAAGTGATCACTTCAGTGTGTTAGGTATATCAAATCATCACATTGTACATCTTAAGTACATATGATCTTTATTTCTCATTCTACCTTAAACTGGAAAATCTTAAGCCACTTTCCAAGATAAAAAAATATGAAATCAGTTTGTAAGTGCTCATTTAAAAAATAAGGATAGATATAAGAAAAAAAAAATTACCCAGGATCCTACTGTCCTTCACCTTGAAGTCTTTGCCCAAACATTTTTCTCAGTGAATTTTGCAGGACACTTGGTTTAAAATTATTGCTCAACCACATTCTCACACACAAACTGGGCACTCCCTCCTTGTCTGTATATTGGTGTGAATCACTGTTACACTTATCTGCTTAGTGTCCCCAGGAACTTAAGCTTAGGGACCATCTGCTTCATTCACTGTTGTGGTCCCAGTGCTTAAACGTCAGCCTTCAGCAAATGTTTGTTGAATCAATCCAAACACAAATGCTATGAGCACTTAAATGCATTTCTTCTCATGTTTTCAAGTTTTATGCAGTGATTTTTGTTATTTCTTTAACATAAAGAAAAAAATAATATCTACTGGGGGCAATGATGCATGCCTGTAATCCCAGTGACTCATAAGGCTGGGGCAGGAGGATCCCACGTCAAAGCCAGCCTCAGCAACTTAGTGATACCCTAACTCAAAATAAAAAAGGATAAAAAAGGACTGGGGGTGGCTGAAGAGGTGGCTGAACGGGAGAGAGCCCCTGGTACCAAATCATAAAAACAAACAGAACAATAAAAACCTATCAGATGCCAGAAACCGCGCTAGGGTTTTTACATATTATATTTCATGTAATCTCTCAACAACTCTCAGGGGTATTGTTCTTGATTTCCAGGTGAGAAAGCCAAAAGCACAAAGATCTGAAGCCATGTGCCCGAGGTCACACTCGTAAATTACGGTGATTCAAATTGAAGTGCTGGACTCCAGCGTCCGGGCAGTCTGGAGCATCTTCCCTCTTGCTGCACTCTTGCTGTGTGTTTATCTGCTTCCATCCTTTTCCATGTGGCTTCTTATCCTAAGTGTTTTCTCCTGCCATCACATTTCACTTCCTGGGTATTTTTCGTTTTGTTTTTTTGTTTTGTTTTGTTTTGTAAGAAAGAGAGGGACAGAGAGAGAAAGAAAGAATCAATTTTATTTAGTTTTTTATGTGGCTTTCCTTGCTCTGGCACTTCATTGTGTACGTGGTGCTAGGGTTTGAACCCATGTCCTCATGCATGCTAGGCAAGCACTATAATCGCCGAGCCACTCACTTCCGAATTTTTGGGGGGTTTCTAGTTTTTTTTTAACTAATGAGTTGAGTTATTGTACATTCATAAATGCATATAAAGTAACAATATGATATGTATTTGTTCTTAAACCAGAATTATCCCCATATCACCCACACCCTAGTCTCTTGATTCTTCTATATTTCTCCCCTATATGCAATATAAATGCTTAGATTGATTGTGAATTTTACAGAATTAAATGATTGCATAAGTATTATTTGGATTATCAGGGGGATAAAGAGTATACTACATTGTTGATTGTCTCCCTAGATTCCTCTCTATTCTCCCTCCCTCTCTCCTCCTCCCACTTATCACCCTCCCCTCTTCCCCCTCTCCCCCAACATATCTATGGTTGCCCTAGGTCACGTGTTACTATGCCTTTGCTGGGTCTAATACATGAGGGTTGGTTGGTTTGTTTGTTTTTGTTTTTTCTTTTTTAAGAGAGAGGGAGAGAGAGAGAAAGAATTTTATTTGGTTTTTCAAGTGGCTTTTGTTGCTCCGACACTTCATGTGTACATGGTGCTGGGGTTTGAACCCAGGTCCTCACACATACCTGGCAAGCACCGTAACTGCTGAGCCACCTCTCCAGCCCTAATGCATGAGTTTGACAACCTTTGAGCCAAGCCTGGGTTTAGTTTTAATGGCAAAGCTAACTGGAAGTGAGGACCACACTAGACAGAGCAGTCATCTGTGCTAGCTGAAGGACATAAATATCTGCCACCTAATAACCTAATAACCACACTGAATCTGACTCTGCTTTGCTCTGGGTGGCTCCTGTCCACCTGCCCTTATTTATAGTAGCTGAGATTCTCAGGCTCAGCTGCTTAAAGTTTTCTTGTTTTTCAGAAGGGTTGTTTATGAGAGGACACTAGATTTGCTCACAGATGTGAAGCTGAACAGTCAAGTCTAAAAAAGGACATCTCCACTGGGCCCTGGCCACTGGGGCTCTCTTGCCATCTCCTCCTTTCGAATTTCTGCCTGTTGGTGTCAATCAAACCCTTGTTCCAGCTTCCTCTGTGGGAGTAAAAGATGGAGCTGGCTCGGGTGCACATCCTTACAGGGCTCCAACCAGAAGAAAGTGGAAGAGGAAAAGAAGGGGGAAAAATAATATCTTTCTCCAGCTCAAATTTGAAAATTACTGGCAGAAGTCATTGAGTGGCCCGGATGGAGCTTGAGCCTTCCCAGGACTTAGCACTGGGCCCAGGGTAATGGAGAACAGCCGTTGACTCAGCTTGGGACATATGCCTCTCCTCTGAAGTACTTCATGATGAGTGGCCCCAGCATGGTCTTGAGGAGTTTGTGCCAGAAATATTTCTGCTCTAATCAGACAAAGTGTCGAATGTTCCATGCTAAGACCAGATCAAAGCCTGCTTTATTCCTAGACCACTGCGAGGCAGTCGTTCATTACAAACCAAAATCCATAGAGCATCTACCATGTGGGAGGCTAGGTGCTGGAGCCTCACCCCCCTCCATCCATTAGCTAGCATTATCCTAGGTCATGCCAAAGGCTGGGAGGACCATGTGGAAGACAGAGGAGGTCTCTGCCCTCCAGAACTTTATTTGGGCATACAGGCAATGAAGAAGTAGGTAAATGCAACAATCACAGGTTGAAATAGGAAATGAAGAAGGTGCCATATTAGAACCATGAGCTGGGCTTAGGGTTAGCATGGTGAAGACCGGGCTCTCCGAGGAGCTGCCAATGACAGAACTGCCCAACCCACTGTGTTCTGAGGAATCCCGCACAGCCCCAGCACAAAGGCTGACCACATGAAGATCTGCTAAATAGAAAGGGAAACCAGGAAAACAAACGGGAATATCTAGCATAGGGTAAGAATACAGGATTTTTTTTTTTTTTTTTTTACTTGAGACCTGTTGGTGAAAGGAGGTCCTGCTCCCCCATGGGTTTTGGAAAAAAATACATCACTTAGCAGTCATTAAGAAAAAACGTGTGACCATGGGACCTGCAAAGTTCATAAGGCTTCAAAACACGTTTCAAAACAAGCCTCAGAAATGACAATCGAATGTGTCATTGCCACATAACTCATTTGAAAACAAGCCCACAACAAAAGGTGGAAAATGAGGCCGTTTGTTGTCCACGTGTCTAAGCATCAAAGAATTGCAAGGCTCCCCTGAAAACCCAATAGTTCTGCTTATTTCTTTAAACAATCTCCGCTGGACAAATGTATTTTTATGAGCAATAAATACCTAAAGAAAAATTTAAAAACCATCTACTTCATGATCACTCTGACAGATGTGTGATATTTAACCTCGAGGAGTCATGAGCATGCTCTGTCTACACACGCACACACACACTTATGTGCATCAAGGAAGGAAGCTGTGGAAAGATATAGGTGTGGCCAAATAGAGCTAGTCCCAGTTCTGGGACATTTGGGGACTTTTTGCCCCCTGGTATCATGGATTAAACCCTGGGGCACTTTACCGCTGAGCCACATTCCCTACCCTTTTTATTTTTTGAGACAGGGTCTCACTAAGTTGCTGAAGCTGGCCTTAAACTTGTGATCCTCCTGCCTCAGTCTCCCAAGTCATTGGAATTATAGGTTTTATCACCGTGGCTTGTGCTAGGTCTCTATTCTGATTCTATTGCTTTTCAGCTATGTGACTTTGAGCAAGCTAGTTAACCTTTCCAGGGCTAATTTTTATCTATAAAATGGAGATAATATCAACTTCATAGAATTTTCTAAATTTTTCATTATATGAGATGTGTTGAATGCTAAGCAGTACGTGATGTTTATTTATTTACTTATTTAAGGTTCAGTATATTACTAGATTTGGACAACACATAACCTCCTTTTGATTTTAAGGGTCTTTTCAGGGACACCAATAGCCTATGAAAGAGCAAATCTCTTGTTTTTGTTGTTGTTGTTTTTTGTTTGTGATTCTGACCACACTAGAAACATTACAGGAGAGGAACTATTTCACTGATATATTGGAAGTAAATTCAAGCAGGGATAGCTGCGAAATCATTTGAAGAGGTTAGATCAAGACAAGGATTAAGTTTAATTATTCACGTGTAAACAGATATTAATGTTTAGTGAAATCAGGCTTTCCCCAGGTCAAAGGGACCTTGCCATCCCTGTAAGCACTGTGGCTTCCCTTCTGTCTTTTGGTCATTCCTATGTCTGTGTTCTGCATCAAGGTATTTATTGACCTTCATGTCCTTCAACCTAAATGCCATCCTTCCTATTTACCTAGTTACTTCTTCTGCCATCATCTGGTTTTAAGGAAAAGATTTTCATAGTTCCTTTGTTCTAATAACAAACCACATTGACTCTTGAATATCTTAAATTCTTCTCACCCTTTTATAAGTACCTCCCAAGTTCCCCCCTTTAATAACTTACTTTAAACATAAAGTACTGGTATCTTACAGTTGCTTAGTACATGTCCCAGCAGCAGGGGAAATCCTCTTTAAGATTTTCTGCTTCGAGACATGGAGTATTGATTCTTTAAGATGTAGCTTTATGGGTAGCTCTTTTCTTAAGAGATTTTCATTAACCAGCTCATAGGGGTTTTCCCTGGAAAGTCAAAATGGAGGCAGGTGAGAAACAGGGAAAGAAAGAGGGGGACTTTTTATCTTTTATCCCCTTCTGTTATAGCTGTATGATTTTCCCCCTTGTGAACCAGTTACTTGATTTTGATCAAAATCTGCCTCTCTGTAAGCTTCAACCACAAGTATTAGAATTACTAGATCTCATGTCTCCTCCAAATGACATTTTAGATCTTCAAAGACAACTATTTTGACCTTTTTATGTCTGCTCTTCTTCAAGCCAAAGGACCCCCTCCTTTTCTTTTTTTACAGAGAGAGAGACAGTGAGGGGAGGGGAATCAATTTTTATTTAGTTTTTCATGTCATGTATTGCCTAGGCATTTTCTTGGCCATAGTGATGGCTTCAGTGGTGGGCACTTGATCTAAGTCATTCCAATAAGATCAAACCTCAGGACTTCAGCTAGAAATACACGTTCTAGGGTGTGGCATGAAGTTGAAGAGGCATGGAACCTCTTAAATGGTGGGCACCATTGACATTTATCTTAGATCGTGAAAGCCTACCTGAAAGTGTCAATATAAAAAAAAAAAGGTAGAGAGATGGAGAGAAGATCTGGGTCCTTGTTATATTATGTGAACTTTCAGAAGAGCCTCATTTAAACATACTTCCAGGGGCTGGAGCAGTGGCTTGGTGGTTGTGGCGCTTGCCTGGCATGCGCGAGTATGCGAGTTCAAACCCCAGCACCACGTGCACAACAAAGTGTCGGAGGAATGAAAGTCACATGAAAAACTAAATTAAAATTGATTCTCTCTTTCTCTCTCTCTCACTGTCCTCTCTTTCTTAAAAATAATAAATAAATAAACATACTTCTGCTTCCGAATTATGATTTCAGTTACAAGCTAAGAAATCATTTTGCTTAGTCCCATATGATTCTAGTGTTTTGTTATTTGCAACTTAAAATATCCTGATACATGGGAGATGGTTTTTTCCCATGGTTGCCCTCTATGCCGCTTTATCAATGACCCTCTTTCCAGGTCCTCAGAACGGAACCTACTGTTCTATGTGGAGACTGATCAGTGCAGGTCCCAGAGGGCTCTTGTTAGCCTGAATTCAAATGTAGTGTTATGTCTGAGCCTGACGGTGCACTAGGATTTTTATCATCCCAATTCCAACAACTCTTACCATGACATTACCTATTTTCACATGAAGATGCATATCCTAAACACCGAGGAGCGAGAAGAAGAAATGAGAAAAGTGTGTTTTGCTTCCATCTAGAAAAACACTTCTGTATTTTCTTTAGTTTTCAAAAACAAAATTATCAACTCCTTTCTTGGTTCAATGTTCATTAATCTAACAAACTACAGGTTTTCAAATGTATAATTACTATATGTAAATACCATGTACAAAAATAACATTTTGCTAAGCAAAGTGACCACCGTATTTTGCAACCATGTATGGTTGCTAACTACAATGAATTAGTGGTGTCGGGACTTTTGCTGGGGAAAGAATACAGCTGAAAGGCCTCTAATCACTCTGTGGTGACATGTCCTGTAGAACCAAGGTCCAAATTCTGGACCTCACTTGGGCAGGTCCACAAATTAGGCTTTATGAGTGTATCCCCAGAGGAACTCATGTGAGACAGACATGTCAGCAGGAATGCTAGCACATTTACCTTTAAATGGAGAGCATCCTTTGGGCTGGAGACAGATAACCTATACCTCATTCAGAATCCATGTATTTGGAAGACTGGATTAGTAATCAAGACAATTACCAGTGAACGCAGGATTAAGAAAGAGGGAGTGGTTGCTCGGTGGTTGGAGCACTTGGCTGGCATGTGCAAGGACCCGGGATCGAACCCCTGTGCCACATACACAACCTAGTGTTGGAGAAACAAAGATCAGATGAAAAAATAAATAAAATTGATTCAGGAAAAGCAAAAAGAAAAGAAAGAAAGGCTATTATAAGACCTGATAAAATATTTCATCAATGGGGCTGGAGCGGTGGTTCTGAGGTTATGGCGCTTGCTTGTCATGCGTAAGTGCACGGGCTCAAACCCCGACACCCATGTACACAACTAAGTGTCAGAGCAATGAAAGCCATGTGAAAAACTCAATAAAAATTGATTCTCTCTCTCTCTCTCTGTCCTTCTCTCTTAAAAAAAAGAAGCAAAAAAAAAATATTTCATCATATATAGGGAATTGTGGCATGGTCCACATTGCCAAAGTATTCTTTGCAGAGTGACAACAGCTTGCACTTACATGTGGTGGTGCTTACTGTGTGACCAATCACTATTCCAGGGATCTTAAATATTAACCAACTTAATCTGCTTGATAATAAACCTTATAAATTCACACTATTATTAGTCCCATTTTACAGATAGTAACATTGAGTCACAAAAGTGACGAGTCACTTGCTCAAAGTTGCATGATCAATTAAAAGGTGGAGCTGAGATTCAGAGACGCTGGCTGCCCCGAGTCAGTGTTTTAAACTGGAATGCTATTCTGTCTTTTGTTTTTCTCTGGGGCACACCCACCTCTGCTGCTGCATCCTACATGATACGTTAATTCCTATCTTATTTGGCACCACCCTCTAATAGATCTGATCCTTCTCATGCTATGTCTCTTAAATCTTTTTCTTAAAAATGTTTTATATATATATTTATATATATACACACATACATACACACACACACATATATATATATACAGATGTATATAATATACAAGTGTATATCATTTTTAAGGAAAAAATATAATGTATACATATATGAATATATGTGTGTGTATAAAATCCTTTACTGTTGCCTCCATATCTATCGACATCTACCAACAAATACGAGCTAAACTATGTGGGCTTCTGGCCAGGATGGGAACTTGGTTACATTGAACCATGGACAGTGTTAAAATAGGATTCTGCCCATACTTAATCCTTCTCCAAAAAAGGAGATATTTAGTCTTAGAGCGGCATTTAGTAGTTACCGCAAGAGCTTAGAGGAGAACGAGAGCGTACATTACCTAATGCTCCGTCAGAGCCTGCTGCTGCTGGCCGGTGCCAGGCAGCATCCCCTGGCCACCCTGTCACTAAATCTCTGCAAGGCCCCATGTTAGGTCTGGATTTTATCAAGCTGATCAGATCCTGTTTTGAAAGGATTATTTTAAACCTGCTATAATCTTATAATTTTTTTTAAAGTGAGAGAGAGAGAATCAATTTTATTTAGTTTTTCATGTGGCTTTTATTAAAACTCCAGCACTTTGTTGTGTACTGGGGTTCAAACCCACGTCCTCATGCGTGCCAGGCAAGTGCCGAAACCGCTGAGCCACTGCTCCAGCCCCTATAATTTCTTTTAGAGAGAAAGAGAGTGAGAGCATTTTTTCCATCTGGTTTTTGTTTTTCCTTTATTTAGTTGTGTATGTGGTGCTGGGGATTGAACCCAGGACCTTGCACATGCCAGGCAAGTGCTGTACCACTGAGCCACCGCTCCAGCCCATTATTAAAAAAAAAAAAAAGAAATAAAAAAAAACAGATTTAATCATGAGTTTCAAATGTGAAAAATGTACAAAAAAGGCTATAAGAGTGATGCAAAGCCTCTCCCACGCTTACAGCCTCATCACAAGGTGGCCTCCTGGGAGGCCGTTACCAGCTCCTTCTTCATCCTTCCAGACATATTCTGTTATCGTTTTCTTGTACTGTCCCATTTTTCCCCTGGAGATATGTATTTGGGCCTTTTAAATCTTGTTTTGCCATCCTTTCCTCTATTTCCTAACCCTTCTCTAAAAAGACAAGGTGACCTCCCCTAAGGACATTTCTTCCAAAGCCAATTTGCTGGAGGTTGATACCGGTTTTATCCCCTTTCCAACTCCATTTTCTGTTCTTGCCGGGAATAAGTTTGTGCGTGACAGCTGGTGGTCCTACTCACCTGCTGATGAGTGATGGACAGGACCAAGAGGAGCAACTGTTCCCTAATATCATTAATTGCAAGATCTTTGCAAACTCAAAATTCTGAGAACCGACTGTTGCCTCCAACTGTTAGCAGCTGTTAATTTGGCTGAGGTGATGGGAAGCTGAATGCCCTTGTGCAAACAATCTGGGACAGCGGCTGGCTTACTATGCATCTTCTCTGACAGCCTCTGTGACACTCGAGTCTGAATTTCTTTGGCCTAAAACTAAAATCCTAAACCCATTCAGAGTCCACTGTCTATTGCCATGTAACCTTGCAGGAGGAACACGCCCTTGATACCAGGTTCCATCTGGAAGACGACAGTGCTAGCTGCGGCAACCTCCCAGCTTCCAGTCTTAAAAATTTCCAAAAAAGAATGGGATAAATTGTTAAGTGGTGAATGTCAGGGTCATCCCAGTCTTTTCCTCTTTCTCCAAAAGCACCCAAAGCTTGAGGAATATGACCATGACCTTGAAGAAATAATTAGTACGTCTATGGGCAGTTTTAAGGCAATTGCTAAGGGATTTGCGGTCTTTTGTCCTATGGGTTCAAGACCTGCTTGCCACATAACTGCAAAAAGTTACCCCTCCATGTTATGGTTTGAATGCCCCCACCAAAATTCATGTTGACATTTAATCCCCATTGTGAGACTTTAAGAGGTGGAACTCAGAGAAGATTAAAACATGAGGATCTACCCTCCTGAATTGATTAATCCATCCATGGATTAATTGAAAATGGGTTTAGTATAAAAGCTAGTTTGACTCTGTCTCTTGGATGTTCCCCCTTTTACCTTGTGATACCTTGGGCCACCTTGTGATTCTGCAGAGTCCCCAACAGCAAGAAGGCTTTCATTAGTAGAGGTCCCTCGACCTTGGACCTCCCAATCTCTAAAATCATGAGCCTAATCAACCTCTCTTCTTTATAAATTACTCCATCTGTGTACTCAGTTATAGCATCAGAAAATGAACTGACACCCTACATACTGCCAAGTCAGTTATTATGAAAACAGCACTAATTGTTATACAAGCTTATTTATTTATTTATATGCTAGGAATCGAACCCAGCACCTAAGAGATGCATTCTCTAGGAAAGGCCATCCGGGCTGTTGTGACCCGGCTTTGTGGATGTCAACACACCAGGCACCGCACTTCCGTGTAGCTGCCTTGGCTTAATTAAGTTCGGATACTGTCAGGGCACCCTGGGAGACGTGCTTGCTCCCTGGCCAGGATACTCCAGTGTACATAGAGTCCTGTCTCCCTATAAAAAAGGAACCTGGGGGGAAGGGTCTTAACCAGAAGATTTCATGAGCACAGGTTAGCAAAATGTATCATATCAAGACCCTATAGGTAGGGAAGTAGAAGAATCCCTACTCTGCAAAGGAGAAAACTTGGAAAGTGCCTCATGCCGGATTCATTGATTTATTCAGCAGCAAACCTTTGTTGGGCCCACAAGCAGATGTACAGAGGCTGTGACAGCTCAAGGTTCATAGCCCCTTTCAAGGGCTGTTTCAAGACCGTCAGAGGACTTTGGTGATATGGTCACACATTTATACATTTTTGTAAAATTTGCAAAATTAAGACAATTTAAGTGCAATCTGTTTCTTACCATCTTTTTGCTCCAATGTCCCCTTGGAAACACTGCCCCTTGGGTGGGTGGTGTTGGAATGGTCACAGGCATTTGGAGTGGTGAAGGAGGCATTGAGTGCAGGATACATTTTGTTGGGGTCTAGTGGTTCACAGTCCCTTCTGTAGATAGGTCATTGGTGGCTTCCCTGTGTCAGAATGGCTTATGGGAATGCTTCCACCACCCACTGAGCCAGCTCACCAGGCCCCAAAGGTGCAGGGCCAGAGTCCTGCAGCACCCAAGGCATGTGGAGTGTAAGGTTTGAAACACGCAGTCTGAAGCCAACACGTGGGAAGTCCTAGTCATCACACGTGTAGCATTGTAAGCAGAAAATTCCGTTATCTTTAATTAATGCCTATTCAGAATGAATGTTTTCCCCTCTGTCAGGCATGTATTTAATTATGCATTATAAATTTAATTATAAACTTGTTCTACTGTTTTCTTGATGGGAATTTGACAAGGTAGAGCTTACCAGAATCCATGTATTTAGAGGGTTGTATTATAAATTATGAATACACCTGTGTGGGAAATTGAATATTTAATGCATCCCAAACATCAGTTCTTATATTTTTGTTTGGATAAACCAAACTAGAAGAGTGAATTACCTTCCTACTCTCTATCTGTAAAATGAAAAAGCAAAATTGTTGTTACATTGAGATTGTCTACTTTTAAATGCAGGGGGAAATAACATTATAAAAGTATTTTAGGCAGTTAACCGATATCATGTTTTTTTCTGGATTCTGGGAGTTTGTTTTATTTGTTGACTTTTAGAAATGTGTTGGTGGGGACTTATTTTCTCCTTCAAAATAATTTGCTCTTGGGCTGGAGCAGTGGCTTGGCAGTTAAGGTGCTTGCTTGGCAGGCGTGAGTACATGGGTTCAAACCCCAGCACCACGTACACAGCTAAGTGTCAGAGCAACCACAGCCATGTGAAAAACTCAACAAAAATTGATTCTCTCTCTCTCTCTCTCACTGTCCTTCACTTTTTAAAAAACTAATAATAATTTTCTCTTATACTTAAATTTGTGTTTATAATATTGACTCCTGTTTTTTAAAGAAAAAACTTACAGTCCCACAAAACTGCGATTTACCCCTGATTAAGCAACTGACATTTTCCCAGCTACATATTCTAGTTCCAGGGAGGCAGAGATGATAAAAAGCTATCTTTGCCATCCCAAGAGCGCCGTGGTTGAGAAAGCAGGCAAGTTAATAGACGACAGTGGTACATTGCTGCAATTTCGGTGAAGGCAAGATGCGAATATCAGTCCACAAACTCAGGAGTGGAACAGTATCTATTTACTTCCTTTATGCATTTGTGAGCCTCCATCTTCCACGTTGATGGGAAATTCAAATTGGGCCCCTTTTTGCCCGAGATGCCCATATATAGAGATGTTCACCAGGCACCTGGAAAATGCAAAGAGTGTGGGGGCTGGGCTCCTTTCAAAGAGGCTGAGTGGATCTTCTTTCTGCTAAGTCTACCAGAGTTAATCAGTTTAGACTCCGTTACTTACAATAACATTCCTCCCCAAGGTTATCCTGATGAAATCTGAGTGTTCTTTTTTTTTTTTTTTTAGAGAAAATCAATTTTATTTAGTTTTCCTTGCGCTGACACTTCGTTGTGTATATGGTACTGGGGTTCAAGCGTGCATCCTTGTGCATGCCAGGCAAGCACTGTAACCGCTGAGCCCTGAAATCTGATATTTTTTTGAACACTTGAGAAAATCTAAATATTGAGTAGATTGAAAAAAAATAACTGTAGACAAGATAGACAGCCGGACAGACTGTCTCAAGTACCCAACTTTCAAGTTTAAGAAATTAAAGAATTAATCTATGAACATTTCCCTGGGCACTCCCCTTCCTTTCCCGTCAGAGGTAAGGACGCTCCTGCATTTTGTAAATAGCCTTCCTTCGCTTTCCTTGACAGTTTGGTCATATACATTGTCCCTGAACATGTATTGCTTAGTTTTGCAGATGTTTATACAAATGAATTCACACAGTAAGTATTTGTCTGTGACTTGTTCTTTTGCCAAAATTATGTTCCTATGATTAATTTATGCACATGTAATTCATTGATTTTTTAATCACTGGTATTTTGATGTATGAAATATACCAATATTGAGTTATTCAGGTTCAAGCTTTTGCAAATTATACCATCTGATCCTTCTTGTCTCTGGTATACAATAGTTTTTCTCATTTTTGTTTTTGTTTTGTTTGTTTGTTGCTGTACTGGGGCATTAAATACAGGAGCAAGCTACCGCTGAGCTACGTGCCCATCCCTTTATATTTTATTTTGAGACAGGTTCTCCCCAAGTTGTCCAGGCTGACCTCGAACTTTCAATCCTCCTGCCTCAACCTTCCAATAACTGGCGTTACAGGTGTATGTCGGCACATCAACATTTCTCTAAGGCATTTATCTTGTAGTAGAATTGCTAGTTTCTAAACTATGTGCCTTTTCAAGGTTATTAGCTGATACTATTAATTTTCTAAAAGTATTTGCTAATTTACATGCTTATCAGAATCATGTGAGTTTCTTCTTGTTCAATATATCAGTGGTTGATACCAACAAGTTTTTTAGTTTTACTCAAACTGGTTGTATAGCCGTGTCACATTATGATTTTAATTTACACTTTTTTGGTTAGCAGTAAGGTTGAGCATCTTTATCCTTTATTCTTATTTATTTATTTGTACCAGGTATTGAACCCAGGGCCTCACTGAGCATCTTTTTACATTGATTGAACACTTCAAATTTCTTCTGTGAAATCCCTATTATAATGTTTTTCCCTTTCTTTCCTGTTGAGCTATTTTTTTTTAATTTGCTTTGCAGGAGGTTATTTTTTGATATTCTGGTTATAAATTATTTGCTAGTTATGTTTTACAAATATGTTCTCCAAGTCTGTGGTTTGTCTTTGAATGATCAGGATTTTCAAATGTGATTAAACTTATTATCTTTTTCCTTGGGGTTTGGGAAATCTTTCCCTCTCCTGAGCATGAAGATATCACCCTGCAGTATTCTCTGCAAGTGCTGTGGTTTTGCCTTTCATGTTTAAGTGTTTACTCCACTTGGCATCGACTTGGGGTGTGGTATGAGGTGGAGGTCCAATTTCCTCACTCTGATAGGTGAACCACGGTCCAGCACATACGCTGGATCTCTATGACCTGCAGGGCCAGTATTGGTAGGATGCAGCTCCTCATGTCCCTGCTGGCCTGTCTTTCAGGCTCTTTATCCTGTTTTGTGGGTCGATTTATGTATTCCTGAATCAACACCACCCTCTTCATCACTGCAGCTTTGTGGTATGGCTTGGTCTTTATCTGCCCAGCTTCCAATCTTGTTTTTCCCCAAACAATTCTTCCCTTCTTGCTTCACCATATGTATTTTTTTTTCAGCTTTTAAAATTTTTATTTGTAGTAAATTAAACTTAAAATCTTTTTAAGTTTACAGTTCAATAGTGTTATATATATATATTCACATCTTGGAGAAACTAATCTCTAGAACTTTTTTTTAATCAGAAATTTATTTGTTGAGCAATCAAACAAGCATCTAATCAGCATATATATTTTTCAATTAAATTATTAAATTCCAAAAGAAATGGGGGGAGCGGTGGCTCAGTGGTGACGGCACTTGCCTGGCATGCGCAAGGACAAGAGTTCAATCCCCAGCACCACGTACGCTACAAAGTCTCAGAGCAAGGAAAGCCATATGGAAAAACTAAATAAAATTGATTCTCTCTTTCTTTCTGTCTCTCTCCTATCCCTCTCTCTCTTAAAAAAAAAGAAAGAAAGAAAGAAAAAAGCTCACTTTCAAGGGGGAAGGGAAATAGAGTTGGCTCGCTAATGGGAGGAAGAAGCAATATTTTAAGGTATACTTTTCAAATGACCACATAACCTGCCTTTGGCTGATTGCTTAGAAATGTGATCATAAGTAGACACTGACTTTTAGTCAAATCTTTATCTTTTAGAATGGTTACGATTCTCCTTTCATCTGTTAATGTGGTGAATTATATTAATTGTGTGTGTGTGTGTGTGTTGCGGATGGAACCCAAGGCCTTGTTCTCAAACATGTTCCCTACCATAGAGTTACACTCCAGATCCTACGTTCCGTATGTTCCTGAGTAGATTCAGGCTGCTGGATTCATGAGTTTCAAGTTTTGTTTTGTTTTTTTTTTTTTTTTTTTGTTCTTCATTGCTAGTTTTGAGTCCAAGGTTATATCTACCAAATAGTATAAACTAGTGACTGTTTTCTCTTTTGCTATAATTTGGAATAAACTTTCAACATTGCAGCGAATGTTTGGTGGAAATGATAGCAAAATCAGTGGAGGTTGTGCTAAATGTTTCTTTTGGTCTGGTGGAAAGATTTTTTTTTTTTTTTTTTTTTTTAAGGCTGAGGACCAAACTAGGGGCCTTGCACATGCTAGGCAAGCGCTCTGCTGAAAAGATTTTTGAAGTATTTTCCATTTTTAAAAATCACATATTTGGGGGCCAGAGCAGTAGTAGCTCAGCAGTTGGGGCATTTGCCTGACATGCACAAGGACGCAGATTCAAACCCCAGCACCACGTACACAACGAAGTGTCAGAGCAACGAAGACCACATGAAAAACTAAATAAAATTCTCTCTTAAAAAAAAAAAATCACATACTCAGGGGGCTGGAGCAGAGGCTCAGCAGTATCACACTTGCCTGGTACGCACGAAAACCCAGGTTCAAATCCCAGCCAGCACCATATGCACAGCTGAGTCTCAGAGCAATGAAGAGCAGATGAAAAACTAAATAAAGTTGATTCTTTCTATCTCTCTCTCTCTCTCTCAAAAAAAAAATCACGTACTCAGTTTTCATTTTTTTTTTTAATTTTTGAGTTACTATTATTATTTTGGTACTAGTGATTGAACCCAGGGATGCTCTCCCACTGAGCTACATCCTTACCTCTTTTTAATTTTTATTTTGAGACAGGGTCTTGCTAAATTGCTAAGCCAAACCTCAAACTTACACTCCTCCTGCCTCAGCCTCTGAAGTTTCTGGGACTACAGGCATATGCCACTATGCCCAGCAGTCTTCTTATATCTTTTTTTTTTAATTCAGAAATATTTGTTGAACGATCAAACAAGCTTCTAATGAAATAATATAATATATATATATACATTCTGACAATTAGATTTACCCCCAAGTTCTTATGTCTTCTTGAGGAACTTTTGTTAAGTTTTACTGCCTGGGAGTTTTTTCATTTTACCTAAATTTTTGAATCCTTTGCATGTAATTGTTTATGATATTACATCAGCTTTTAGTTCTGTAACGCATGAATCATGTCCTCTTTTCATTCCTAATATTGGTTATTGATGCACTTTTTGCTTTTACTTGAAAAGCCTACCAGAATTCTATCAATTTTATTCATTTTTTTAAAAGCCCAACTTTCAGGGCTAGAGTGGTGGCTTGGCACTTGCCTGGCATGTGTAAGTATGCGAGTTCAAACCCCAGCACCACATACACAACAAAGTGTCAGAGGAATGGAGGTCACATGAAAAATAAAAATTGCTTCTCTCTCTGTCTCTCACTAACCCCCTCTCTTAAAGAGAGAGAGAGAGAGAGGGAGAGAGAGAGAGTGAATAATCACAGCATTTGACTACCTGGGCTTGAATCCCAATTTACCCCTATTAGCTCTGAGACGTGGGTAATTTTCATAACCTCACTGGGCCTCAGTTTCCTCTTTAGAACTGGAGGACTACAATGTTATCTACCTCCGGTGACTGGAAAACTAAGTGAGTTACGTGTTTGCAATTCTTAGCACAAAGGCCTGGCTCATGGTAGAACTTTGAAGAATGTGCTACATTTAGCAAGTAAGGGAATAAATCTGCTTAACGTAAAAAATGAAATGCTAATTTTGCTTTCACATACCACATTACAGTTGGGAATTTGGAGATTTAGCACACTGTAGTGAGAGTGAAAATGAAAGAGAAACAGACAAGGCATTAACTTTGAAGAGAATATTCCCCGGACGTCTTATATTTCATTGCATGATTTACCAGTTGAATAAGTAGGGAAAAAAACAGCAAAGACTCACAAAGATTTGAATAGTTTTCAAATTTTTAAATAAAGGGTATCTTGATTTCAGTTCTTTGTTTGTCATGCCAATGTAATAGCAAGGCGTTTTTCTACTTTATTTTACATGACTTGAAGATAAACTCTGGTTTAGTGCTAGCTTGTTGAGAGTAAGCATGATAGTGCAAGACAAAATTTGTTGAAATCCCATGATTTTATTTTTAATCGGTAATCATGATTGAAGGTTACATGTTCTAGATCCTAAATGACATTAAATTGGATTTAAATAACATTAAAATGCTCAGATTATGAAAAGTAACGGGCCAGTCTTTATTTTTCATAAGATGCCAAAATAAACAATTCAAAATGTCTATAGGATCGAATGCATTTTTCACTTTTTACTTAGCATTTGTCATAATCATGAAGACAAATGGTAAAATACGTAAGATGTCCATCCTGAAGCTGGCTTTTTTTTTTTTAAGAGAAATAGAATGAGAGAGAGAGAGAGAGAATCAGTTTTATTTATTTTTTTGTTTGACCTTTGTTTCTTCGACACTTAGTTATGTATGTGGTGCTGGGGTTTGAACCCGGGTCCTCACGCATGGCAGGCAAGCCCTCCAACCGCTGAGCCCCTAGCTCTGATTTTTTGAATTATCCACTGTGAGCTTTTTCTGTTGTTTTCTCTAACTTCTCTAATCTAGAGATATTATAGTACACTTGATAGTGGTTAATTGCCCAGAGGCTCCCTTTCTTTGGGGAACTGTCTCTTCCCTCTTTTTGGAAGCTTGGTAGGGCTGTTGATCATAGTACTCTGCCACCCACTCCCCCAGTCATGATGACAAGTAAATAGCTAGGGCTGGTTAATCCAGGTAACCCAGCTTCCCAGTGATACACACAACCCAAAGTGAGCTTCTCAAAGTCCGTCTCAGGACTTCAGCTAGAGCTGAGATGCAAGTTGCCCTCATTTTGAGATGCACGGGTGGAAGGAAGGGCATCTGGGGTGCTATTTCTCATCTGTTAGAACAGAATGAGATCTGAGAGACTAAAAGAGGGGCTGATGCTGTTGCTTGGGTACCGAGGTTTCCTTCAAGTCTGCCATTGTGTTCTTGCACCCCAACATGTGTACATTAAAAATAATCTGACTTGGGTTGATGATACTTGGATCTGAAGGATCCTGGTAAATACAGGTATCTTTCTGATTTATTTATAGATGCAACTATTAACTTTGAAAGTGAATACATTTCAAGTGTGGTCCAAGTGTCACTTAAATGTACTCAGTGTAACAAGGCAGCTAAGAGCCTAGGTTCTGGAGTCAGCTTGATGGGAGGATAAGGCAGGGTGGGACAGGACTAGAGGGGATAGAGGAATGGTATGGTAGAGGAGTAGGGAAAGAGTGGAGCAAGCAAGAACTTTTCAGAGTGAAACGGGCTTGCCTGGGATGCTGATATTGGAGACTTCGGGCCCCTGGAGTAGAGCATTAGGAAGATGGAAGAGAGGAAACGGACAGGAATCGGAAGCTGCCAAAGTAAACAGCACATTCTTCAAGGCTTTGTCTAGGGTTGACTTGAATCCAGAAGAGAAGGAAGAAATTCTTTTTTCCTCCCTCATGCTCTCGGACTAGAATCACAATTTAACTACTTTATAAATGAAATCGGTTGCCATGTGGACAAACCTGAGATCACAATCCCCATTTATAATGCTGTTTCCACAGGAAATGTTCTCCAAGTTCCACATAACAGGTGGTTATCAGTGGTCTTTCAGAACCGGATCCATTGGTCAGCTGGAGCCCGCCTGCTTGCTGAGGGGGCAGGTTGAAGCTGGACAGGTCAGATAGGGAGCCCAGGTTTCGCAATCCAAGAAACTGGAGCTTGCAGGGGTGGACTTCTCTGGACTAATGACTCAGCTAGAATTAGAGTCCAGGTCCACACATTTCCAGTTGAGTAGTTTTACTTTCAAAACCAAGGCTTTCAATAAAATACGAATAGTAACACGCATTTAATGTTCCACAGAGCACACTGCCATGGAAGGTAACAGAATCTGAATTTGTGAGCAGTACTGGCCAGCTAGAGATTGGTAATTGGGAACTGTCTTATCTTTCTTCACATGAGCCACATAGCAGGAGTGGTGCAGGGCCTGGGTGACATTTTTGCCAGACTGTGTAGAAGAATTCAAATATCAGGCAGGAGGCAGTGGGAGAGGGCAGGAAGTGCGGAGACGCCCAAGTCTCCTCCAAATGCAAGATTCTTTTATTCTGCACTGCCTACGTTTAGAATAGACTAATTTTAGATTAGGCATTAGTAAGCATCCATCACTTGTTGTCTTTTTCCTCTGGGCTACGGCAACAACCTGGATCTTGGTAATTCTTCATTGACAAAGATCCATTTGTGCAATCTGCCTGATCTGTGATGCGGGACCTAGGAGACAGTTATAAATGATTTTGCATTAGGAGAGTGATGGGGAAATTTTCACTTCTTATTTGCAAGAAACATTCCAAGATCAATATTGTCATTGTTTTCTCTATTTGACAGCTGTGGGGCTAACCAGGGAAGGTGAAATGACCAGCCACCTCAAACAAATTCTCTGGAGAGAGGGAGTTAAAGCAACAATATATGGTTGCATCCAGGAACTATTGTCACAAGCATCAGTGAGGTTTATAATTGTAATAGTTTTCACAATCACACAAGAAAATAATGTAGCCAGTAAGTTCAGTGACCAGGCAAACCTTTAAGAATACCTCTACATTGGGGCAATAATTATGTGAATCACTAAGAGAATAATAATAGGGTTGGAGCGGTGGCTCTGCAGTTATGGCACTTGCCTGGCATGCATGAGGACATGGGTTCAAACCCTAGCACCATGTACACAGTGTCAGAGCAAAGAAAACCACGTGAAAAACTAAGTAAAATTGATTCTTCTCTCTCTCTCTCTCTCTCTCTGTCCCCGTCTTTACTGATAAAGAAAAGAAAAAGAATAATAATAGCTACTATTAACTGATCAGATTAATTGTGCCAGATATTGTGTTAGTCATTCTGTCTATGTTGTCTCTGAACCTCACAGCAGTACTCTCATGGAGACTTTATTATCTCTGTCTTTCTGATAAAGACCTGGGGGCTGGAGCAGTGGCTCAGTAGTGGAGTGCTTGCCTAGCATGCATGAGGTTCAAACCCCAGCACCACATACACAACTGTCAGAAAAACAAAGGCCAGATGAAAAAATAAATAAAATCGATTCTTTCCCCCCGACCCCACATAAAAAAAGAAAAAAGAACTGAGACTGAGGGGCTGGAGAGGTGGCTCAGCAGTTGGAGTGCTTGCCTGGCATGCGTAAGGATCCAGGTTCAAACCCCAGAACCATATATACAACTAAGTGTCGGAGAAATCCGTTGGTACTGTCTTGTGTGGCAGCAGCAGCAGCTGCTGCAGGAGGTAGCTTTGAGATTGGTGTTCTGAGACATACACCAGAGTCAGAGATGCCTAGATTGTAAAGAGGTTGTGGTTTTATGGATACCTTGGTGGTAGTATAACATTTCCATGAAGAACAGAATCACATTAAAGTAGTAAGGGAGATATTGTAGGAACATAAATAATACAACAAATGGAGCAGAAAAAATCTCTTTTATCAGTGTGTAGTACAAGCTAATAAACTATTGTTTATCAAAAACCACCCTTTAATAAACATTTTTTTAAGAGAGAGGGACAGTGAGAGAGACAGAGAAAGAGAGAAACAACTTTATTTAGTTTTTCACATGGCCTTAGTTGCTCCAATACTCAGTTGTATATGTGGTGCTGGGGTTTGAACCCGGGTCCTCATGCTTGCCAGGCAAGCACTGGAACCGCTGAGCCACCGCTCCAGCCCCTAATAAACATTTTAGATTAAACTACTTGTTCAGGGTTTCTGCCAACGAGGCATAGAGTCAATGTATTTTAATGGGTTCTGTCTAGGAGGCAATAGAGTAGGTAAGACTGGGAGCTCTGGAGCGAAATGGCTGTGGATTAAAGCTTCGTGCTGCCACTTCCTGAGAGTGTGACCTTGAGCTAGCTAGGGTTAAATAATTAAATTCATATGAAGTGTCTAAAAGGCATCTGGTACAGGGAAACCCTTGGTAAACAGGGCTTCGCCCTGAGCCCACGAATGATGTGATGACATTGCCCAGGTGGCTCTCCACTTTCAGGGAATTTAGACACCAGCTGGAAAAAGAAAGCTTCTATTTATAAATGTGCCTTAGGAACAGGTATATCAGCTCCCTTCGTTAAGGTATTCACCATTGTAGTCCTAATAAAAACGGAGGAAATAGTCGTTTTGAATACAAAAGATAAAAGAGAAATCTTTGGGCAGAAAGTGAGCTGTGACCTGGATTTCAAAGAAGTTGTGGTTTACCCCTACAGAAATTTTAATTCAAGGACTTTGATATGACTGGTCCATTATCAGAAGGCAACAGATGGTTTCTAGATATAATACTAGGCACATGAAAAAGTGGGTTCGTCTTTGGCACACCAAGGAAAAATGGACATGAGAGGACTGCACATCTTTTTGGAGGGGCCTCTGGGGCATGGCAGGTATCGGAACTAGTTCTTCCTTGACTTTGCAGGATGGGAAATTTAATAAGGCTACCGAGAGGCGGACGATATCTCCATTAAATGAGCAAGAGGTGAATCAGAGTGAGAATTTATTAGATTTCTAACTAAACAACAGAACTGATATCTGCACAACTTGTGATCCTCCTCTCTCTGCCTCCACCCTCTACCATTCCTGGCAGGTAGACTCATTTGGGAACAAATTATATACCAAGAGATTGATTGGTGTGAGTCAGATTGACATCTTCCACTCTAAGAATATTTGTTTTAACTACATGACCACTTTTGTGTCTGGATAATTGCTTTTCTCTACCCCCCCCCCCTTTTTTTAAAGAGAAATAAAGGGACAGTGAGGAGAGAGAGAGAGAGAGAGAGAGAATGAATTTTATTTAGTTGTTCATCTGGTCTTCATTACTCCAACACTTAGCTGTGTCCTTGGTGCTGGAGTTCGAACCCAGGTCCTCAAGCTTGCAAGGCATGTGCTGTAACCACTGAACCACCACTCCAGCACCTCTATCCCTATTTTTATGCTTTTTTAAATTATGACACATTTTTTATTTGAAAAATCTGCATGTTAGAATTTCCAAGTTTCTAACTTATTTTTACATTGGTTGTATCTTCCTTATGACATTCAAGGAGGAAATTTAGTTTCTTAATAGTATGTTCCAAATCTTACCATAGAGAGGGATGCATTGGAAAGCTTTCCATAGAAAACAAATGCTAATCCTAGTAGTTGAAATACCTTTTTTCCCAAGGATTCCAAGTTTCTCCTGACTTTTTGTCTCCATCTTTTGTCCTAGATCTTGAATACTATTTTTAGACTGAATTTTTTTTTTTACTTAGATTTCTGTTTGCTGATTATGTAACGAATTTTATATGGTTAATTGAATAGGACTTGCATCTCATTCAAAACACAACTCATTTGTAGCTACACATCCATTTGGCTGTCCTTAGGGGGTTATACGAAACCTGAGAAAAATCATCACAGTGCCCTGCCTGGTAGGAAACAGTTGTATTTGCGTAACATCAAATTGAAATAAATAACAAAGGAAAAGAAATCAGAAAGACCTCATGTTTTTAAGAAGGACAGGATGGCGTTTTATCCTTCCTGAGTGGGGAGAGGTATTGACAGATGACCTCTTTTTCTGACCCCACCAGTTGAACTGTCTTGCCACAATACTGCAGAGAAGTCACAGGAGAGCGAGATTTTACCATGTGATTTGGAGCCCAGTGTGGGTTTGTTGGATGAAAAACCCTGGAAAGAATGGGGTGTTGATTTAATGCCACCCAGGTAAGTTTATCTGAATTCTCTCTAAGCAAGGGGGTGCTCAGTTTCCACGAGGCTCACCTGGAGGGCAGGGCTAGCCAGGGCTTGGTGAAGCAGAGAATTAGATGTCATCTGAAGGATAGCATTGAGGGGCAATTCTGGGACAGGGTAAACACAACTCAACATAAGCAGTGATTTGATGGTCCAGGGCAGCAGTTTGAAAAGAAGGGGAAGACAATGGAGATAGGAAGACTGCGTAAGTCTCACAACTTCCAGTTAAGGGGCTGGAGCGGTGGCTCAGCAGTTTCGGCGCTTGCCTGGCAAGCACGAGGACCCGGGTTCAAACCGCAGCACCACGTACACAACTGAGTGTTGGAGCAACTTAGGCCATGTGAAAAACTCAATAAAGTTGTTCCTCTCTTTCTCTGTCTCTCTCACTGTCCCTCTCTCTTTAAAAAACAAAACAAAACAAAACAAAAAAACTTCCAGTTAACACCAGACATTCAAATTAACTTCAGAGATTCAGGAGAGTGCTCACACATTAATGTTATGACACCAACAAATAATATTACTTATGGTACTTGATATTTAAAAATACTCTCAAAAATTAATTTTACTTTTGTAATATTATTTAATCCTCAGAATAAAGATAGAAGGAAGAAAGGGCAAATATTATCCTAATTTTAAAGTACAAGAAACTGGACACAGAAAGGAAGGTTGAGTTGTTTATTGTGGTTTATTAAGAATGATGACTAACTCCCAGATCACCATGCTCCCACCATAATATTATTTCTAATGGCATAAATAATGGAAGCATTAATAAATAAAGGATCAGTTGTTAATACAGAGGCATGAAAATAGTATATGCCTCATAGCTGATATTCTAGGAAATGGAGCAAGGAATGGAAAGCTATTCACACTCACTAAAGAAACAGGCATGGTGGACAACCACCAGGATAGACACAAGGAAAGCCAGGAAGCAGGGATCAGCTCTCCTGTGACTTCTGTCCCTGCTCAGGCTTGTGCTCCTTTCTGGAGACTGGCTTTCTTTCCCTGCACTTTGCCTCTGTTCTGCTCCTACGTTGGAAGGTTTGATTTCCCAAGGCTAACTGACTTGTGATGTTGATCCTATTCCAAATTCCTGGGAAAAGGAGAAAGGTTGAGTGTGGCCTAGGGCATCATCCTTGGGGACAGGAGAGGATAGCTGACTAGTTCACAGACATCATTTTAGCAGGAGCTACGGGTAGTGGTAGAAGTGGGGTAAAGAAGTATGTGCCCAGTAGCTAAGATAAAATATGTGCTCATAAGCTATCCATATAACCCCTATAATTAAAAACTGAAAAAGAGGACTGCATGCTTTCCTTGGTTATGGTAAAATGCCAAGTTCAATTCAAGAGCATTGTTTATTACAATACAGGGTCTGATTTTTGGCATTTCAACAACAACAACAACAACAAAAAATCCTGATGGATTTGGAAATGGTTCAGAGAATTACAAACAATTTTGATTGGAAACTGAAATTTTTTTCAATTTATTTATTTATTTATTTTTATTGGGGAGTTCAGTTGTTGTACAATCATAAATGCATATAAAGTAACAATATGATATGCATTTGATCCTAAATCAGTTCCCATATTGCCCATATCCCAGTCTCTTGATTCTTCTACATTATGTCCCATAACATATATAAATGTGTATATATATGTGTGTGTATATGTGTATGTGTGTGTGTATGTATCTATCTATGTATCTATACCTATCTATCTATCTATATATATATGGTGAATTTTCCAAAATTAAATGATCGAATAGTATTATTTGATTTTTTTGGGGGGGGGTAAAGAGTATGCTACATTGTTGATTGTCTCCCTAGATCTCTCCCTATTCTCCCTGCCTACCCCCTGCCAGGACACCTCTCCCCTCCCCTTTCCCCACCTACATGTCTATGGTTCCCCTAGATTACGAGTTACTATGCCTGTGGTGGGTCTAATACATGACTTTGATTGATTACCTTTCGCCCAAGCATGGGTTTAGTTCCAGCCTCCACAAATGAGTGAAAACATTCGACCCTTGACTCTCTGGGTTTGGCTAACTTTGCTCAGCATGATTTCTTCCATTGCCAACCATGAGACATTTTTAATAAAGATAAATTAAGCCATCAATTCAGTAGATTAAAACAATAGCTGGGTGTGGTGGCACATGCCTATAATCCCAGTGATTGGGGAGGCTGAGGCAGGAGGATTTCAAGTTCAAGTCCAGCCTGGGCAATTTAGTAAGATCTTGTCTCAAAATAAAAATTAACAAGGACTGAAGTTGTAACTCAGTGGTAAAGTGCTCCTAGGTCCAATCCCCAGGACCACACACACACACAAAATAACAAAAATAAAAATTTTGAAACTCTGTAATAGAATCTCTAAAGACACAAAGGGGAACCACATTAAAAGTTTAGTCTCCTCCATGTGACCCCCAGCCACCAGTTCACCTTATTGGAAGTAACTGGTGAATTTTCCTAGAAATGTGCCCTCTGACTATAAGCAGATGTTTCCACATCTTGTGTTTTCCAGTATACTGTATTTTACTGTGTGGATGGAATGCACTTTTTGGACAAGTCTCGTATTGATGGCATTAGTATATTTCTTGTCTTCTGCTACTACTGTTCTTATATATACTTCTTGTTGCTGATGGAACAGGGCCCTGCCCCTGCTAGGCAAGTACTCCATCCCTGAGCCCCATCCCCAGCTCCTATCCTTCTATGTACTTCTTTGTATATACAAGTGGGTTTATCTGTAGGACAAAATTCCTGGAAATGGAATTTTAAACATGTTTTATTTTGAAAGAAATTACCTAATTTAATTTAGTAGAAATTTTACTAATGTCTTTGCTGTCAACAGTTTTATAATAGCACAGTTTCCCCCCTACGTTTTTAGCTCTGTTTAGAATCACAGGGCCTATGCCTAGGTCTTAAACCATTTACATTCTGTGAAACATTTTCAATTTTTATCTTCTAATTGTCTGTTGACATCTGTATGTTGGCTATTATACTTTTAATTTGTAAGAACCCTTCTTTTTTTCTTTGTAACTTTTTCATAGCATTCAATCTTGTGTCTTTCTATATTAAACTTTAAAAAGATTTCCCCTTGTTCTTGCAATTTTTTTTTCTTTTTTTTTGAGGAGAGGGTTTGGAGGTGAAAGAGAGGGAGTGGGGAGGAAGCTTTGCCTCGTATGTTAAAGATTTTCCCCAAAATGCTTGGTGGTCCTTAACTGATAGTTTATACTTACGAGTTCACTCTGGTTTTATTTTCCACAGATCAAGAGTTCTTTCTCCTTTTGGGGCAGGAGCAAGGTGGTGGTTGAGGTGGAAGAGAGGCTGAGTTGTTCAGCGATTTTTACACACACTTCTTTTTAAAAAAAAAATTTTTTTTATAGAGGTGGGGCTGGAGTGGTGGCTCAGCGGTTACAGCACTTGCCTGGCATATGTGAGAATGTGAGTTCGAACCCCAGCACCACATATACAACTAAGTGTCGAAGCAATGAAAGTCACATGAAAAATTAAATAAAATTGATTCTCTTTCTCTCTCACTCTATCCCTCTGTCTTAAAAAAAAAGAGAGAGAGAGAGAGAAAGCGAGAGGGACAAAGAGAATCAGTTTTATTTAGTTTTTCATGTGGCTTTCATTGCTCCAGCACTTGGTTATGTGCATGGTGCTAGCGTTGGAACCTGTGTCCTCATGCATGCCAGGCAAGTGTGGTAACTGCCAAGCCACTGCTCCAGCCCTTTATGCACACTTCTGTATCCATCACCCCTGTCCTTACTACTTGGTGTCAATCCCTGAACATTCCAGACCTCTGTGCACATGAGTTGGCTTCTTTTTGCCTTTCGCCTCTGCAGGCTGTTAACTTTTTTTTTTTTGCTAGTTAAATCACTTACTATTCATCCCTTCCCCCCACTGCCATCTTCAAAATGTCTCATTTGTCATCTCTTCCATGCTTTTTGTTCTTTATTATAATTTTAGGGACATTGCAGGAGGTAGTACAGATGAACATGTGTATTTGATTCACCAGTTATGGAAAGTGGTTTATAAGTTCGTTTTTAATCTATCAGAAGATCTGCCTCTCTTGTGGATGCATTTTAAATTTAATAACATGGAGAGGAAAGAAAAGTGCTAAAACAGAAGTCTCTGCAGGTCTTTACGCTTAGCTGTAACGTGGCCCCAGAGCCTGTTAGTTTTAGAGTGGTTTTAAGGCTCCGTGTGGATGCTGGGAATATTTATATTATAGTACACACCGGTAAATTCACAACAATTTTTTCTGAAAAGTGATTATTGTATCAGGCTTTTTTATTTTTGAAGTCATGTTCTAACTGGAATCACAGTTTGAAAGTCAATTTATAACTGATTTTATTGCCACTTATGTTTTCCCAAGTGGAATACTCTTAAATGGTAAGTACTATGCCTTGCTTTAATGGCAAATCCAATTGCTAGTACTCAACAGTGAACATCGAATCTGTGCATGCAGGATTATATCATAATTAAGAAAGTCTTGCTAAGTGAAGTCTCAATTAAACACAGTAAAAATTACATCAAATGTATTGCTTATCTAATAGAAGTACTTTAAAATGCTTACATTACTAATTTCCAGAAGGATTAAAAATATTTCTTTCTGGAATGTGAAACCACAGATAGAATTGCATCTCTCCGGGGATGGGCTTAGTGGTTATGCAGTAAGCCTTTCCCATCTGTAATGTGATAACCAACTTTATTTCTATGCTATGTTGGTAGAAAATTATCTCCTACAATATATTTTTTAATACACTTGGGTGGACAAAATAAGAAACTGGACCTAAAGTCACTTTTCCCCCAAATTAACTTTTTCCATTATTCTAAAAGTATTTAGATTTTGAAAGCAATTTCACTCTTTGGCACTCTTAAATGAGTGTCCATAACAGAAACAAGTTATAGAAATTGCCATTTTAAAATTAAACATGTATCGGGTACCGTATGTTGGCCTGTTCATTGTTACCACAAAGTATATTATATTCAATAAGTATTTTCCAAGTCCCGTTGACATAGGAGATATTGTGCTATTAATTTATGAGGACACATTAGCACAATTTTATAAGGAGGTAGCATAGCATGGAGACTGAGTTGGACTGCCTGGGATTTGATTCTCAACTTTGCCATTTCCTGGTAGCACGATCATTATCAAAATGTGGTAAAGATACCTACCTTCCAGGGTTATTATGAGAACTGAATGAGGGTGGCATGGGGAAGGCATTTACTGTAAAGTCTGTCTACTGTAAATGCTTAATAAAAATGAATTCAAAGAGACAGGGATTGTCTCATAATCTATTGAGGCACTTAAGAAATGTACACATTGATAAAAAAAACTATAAGACGTTTTATAATAACTTGCCAAAGCGAGAAGATCCCAATTATAACCTCAACAGGGTTTGGAGAAGGGAGACATCATTGTGAAATGGATGGGCCCGTGGAAGGAGCAGAGAAACGTCTTACATCGGACCCTGAAGAAATGGATACAGAAGAGTGGGAAAAGGTGGGCTGGAATGAAAGGGTGCGAGCAGGTGCACCTTTGGTGAGGAAAAATTAAGTGTTATGAGGAGAAACACATGTTTATTGAATAAATAAGTCAAAGAATGGTTTGGCTAGTGAGTAGAGGATGATGAGGGGCATGTGTAGGGTGGAGTGAGGTTGTGGCAGTCCCTAAGGAAGTAAGGAACTGGGGGATGGGATGAATTGGGAATGAAGGGGATAAAGAAGATGTGGCCAGATGAAATTAGTGGTGCAGAAAAAGGTTAAAAAGGAGTGGAACGTGCTTCATCTAAGAGATCAATTAGAAATACCGCTCTGCATGTGCTAATTGCAAATGCAGAAATAAAAATAAAAAATAAAAATACTTTTAGGAATTTACAAAGATCATGCCTTTGTAAATCAGGCTTTTTTTTTTTTTAAAGAGAGAGTAGTAGTGAGAGACAGAAAGAACCAATTCTGTTTAGCTTTTAAAATTTTTTTTTCATTTGGCTTTCTTTACTCCAGTGCTTTGTTGTGTACGTGGTGCTGGGGTTTGAACTCACGTACTCGTGCATGCCAGTCAAGCACCGTAACCACCTAACCACTGCTCCAGCCCCATAAATCAGGGTTTTGATGGAGAGAAAGAGGTATTTCTAAAGCTGGGAGAGGGAGGAAATCATGGGAACAGTGGTGTTGGATGGAGTACAAGTCAGGCTGAAATGAAAGCAATATCTTTTTCTCAGTCTTTGGGTATTGGGAATTGAACCTGAGGTGCTCTACTATTAAACTACATCACTAGCCTTTTTTCTTTTGAGACAGTTTCTTGCTAAGTTGCTGAGGCTAACCTTGAACTTGGGATCCTCTTTCCTCAGCCTCCCAAATTGCTGGGATTATAGGCATGCACCATTGTTTTTGTTTTTATAAGATATAGACACCTTTAAATTTTTCCATGACTTCGGCAAATTGTCCATCAAAGAGTTATGTTTATTTACACTCCCAGCGTATGAGTCTGTTACCCATATCCTTGCTAAAACAGAGTATTAAACATCTTACTGAGTAGTCTATTAGACAAAATGTACCTTGTATTAATGTGCATTTTCCCCCTTTTGTCCCTGGTACAGTGGATTGAACCCATGTTCATTCTACCACTGATCTACATCCCCAGCCCTTATTATTTTTTTATATTGAGACAAAATCTCACTGAATTTCCCAAGCTGGCCTTGAACTTGTGACCCTCCTGCTTCAGTCTTTCTAGGTAGTGGGACTATAGGTGTGTGCTACCACGCCTGGCTCATTGTGTTTTTCCTTAATTATCAGAAGGGATGAATATATTTTTATAGGTTTTATTAGGTAGTTAATTTTTCCTTCTAGCATTAATTTGGTTTTGAGCTCATTGAAGTCCTAACATAGGCATCACAGAAGCCATGAGCGATGTGGCACGGAAGCCTGGGTGAGAATTACCAGTGGAGCAGCTGGAAGAGTAAGAGCATAGGAGTTCCCTGTAGAACCCTAGAAAGACTAGAAAACAAAGCCCTTAGGAAATCCAGAGTTAGGAAGGAGAGGGGGGAAAACAATAGAAACTGAATAGCTTCGGTTTTCTAGAGATTGGCCATTGTTATAACTAGTGTAGGGACTTGAAGTAAATCTCTTGAACCTCTTAGTCTCCATTTCCTCATTTATAAAATGAAAAGTTCAATGCTTCTTCGATTGTAAAATGTATTGTTTCTATAAATTTAATTCAAGAGATGAGACAATTTCACAGAAATAGTTGACAGTTTCAGAAAGCATATGGGATTTTGTCATAAGTTGGTCATTTAAAAAAATCACGATGGGGCTGGGGCTATATAACTCAGTCGCAGTGCATGCTTAGCATATTAAAGCCCTAGTTTTCTTTTCTTTCTTTCTTTTTTCTTTTCTTTTTTTAAGACAGAGGGATAGGGGCTGGAGTGGTGGTGCTTGCCTGGCATGCGCAACTACGTGGGTTTGAACCCCAACACCACATACACAACAAAGTGTTGGAGCAACGAGGGTCACATGAACAAACTAAATAAAAATCACTTCTCTCTTTCCTTCTCTCTCACTGTCCCTCTTTCTTTAAAGAGAGAGAGAGAGAGAGAGAGAGAGAGAGAAGGGTAGTGATAGAGAAAGAAAATTAATTTTATTTAGTTTTTCATGTGACTTTCATTGCTCCAACACTCCGTTGTGTATGTGGTACTGGGGTTCAAACCCATGTATTCGTGCATGCCAGGCAAGCGCTGTAAATGCTGAACCACCGCTCCAGCCCCCCCAAAGCCCTAGGTTTAATCCCTATCCCCATCCAAAAATAAACATGAAAAATAAGATAATTATGATGTTATAGGCTGTGGATAGCTTATGTTGCCAGTTTCTTTTAAATTCTAACCTTTCTTTCTTTCTTTCTTTCTTTCTTTCTTTCTTTCTTTCTTTCTTTTTCTTTCTTCTTTTTGTTTTCCTTCAGTACTGGGGTTTTAACCCAGGGCCTGTATTGCTAGGCAAGCACTCTGTTACTCAGCTACATCCCAACCCTTATTTTGAGATAAGTGCTTTCTAAGTTGCCTCTGTCTCGACCTCCTGTATAGCTGGGATTACAGGTTTGTACCACTGTTTCCAGCTAAAATTCTAAAGTTAAAGAACAAACCAACAAAAACCAACCTTTTAATTTGGAAATAATTTTAAATTTATAGAAAGATTGCAAGGAACACCCACTCTTTACCCAGTCACCTACTGTTAACATTTTATTATTTTAGTTTTCTCTCTTGAGATATATATTTTTTATGAGCCATATATACATACTTCAGTGTATATTCTCTAATAGGGACATAACTGTAGTAGTTACCAATTTCAATGACTTTTAACATTGATGCGATACTTTTATCTAATCAATCCACCATTAGTTTTCCTATTAACCCAATAATGTCCATTATAGCATTTTTTCCTCCTCTAGGAAAGGATCCAGTCCCGTATCTCATATTGCAGTTAGTCATCATGGCTCTTCAGCTGGAAGATTTTTATTGCCTTTGCCTTTTATGACATTGATATCGTTAAAGAACACAGTCAGTACCCTTTAAAAAAAACCAAAACATTTCTCATTTGGATTGATCCAGTATTTCCTTGTTACATTCTTCATTTCCTCCTTTAGATGCTGTGTCTTAGGGGAGTCACGTCTGGAGACAAGTAGTGTCAATTTGTCCCTCATTTGGGATGTTAATTTTGATTACCTGGTCAGGGTTTTGTTGATTTCTCCAATATATAATTAATCTTTCCTTGCAACTAATAAGAAATCTATGAAAACCCCCTCTAAAACCATCTAAGTATCTTGCTCCTGCTCGAAATTTCTTCCTACAGTTAGATCCTTCCATGATTCTTGCTTTACCTACTCTCTGCCATAATGGTTGCAACATGATGATTTTCTAGCTCCAACACTTTCTAAACATCCTGCCACAGACAAGAATACTTCCTTTTCCTCCATTTATTTGCTCTATTATTGGTACTGATTTATGAATTTCTTTTTTTAAAAAATTCTAACCTACTTTTATATGTAGTCTGTGTTAAAAAGAAGCTGTGATAAAAATTATTAACCAAAATTCTTCCCCCCATTAAGAATAAAAATCTCACTCTGTAATTCCAGTGACCCAGGAGGCTGAGGGAGGAGGATCTCAAGTTTGAGAACAGCCTTAGTAACTTAGTGAGAGGTTGTCTTAAAAATGACGGCGGATGTAGCTCAACAGTAAAGGGACCCTGGGTTCAATCATCACTCTTAGAGGCAAAAAAAAAAAAAGGAAAAGATGAATAGTGGCAGTAGTATTGCCTATAATTTTTATGAAGTAATTCACTTATCTGGAAAAAATTGCCTGACAAATGTGATTATTCAAATTTATAGAAAACTATGAAAGTAGGCAAAAAGTATTTATTATGCTTTAGCATTTTCTTGTTTTTATATGTGTAAGAAAAGAAGTGAATAAAGGAAACAGGAGAGCGGAGGCTCAACAGTAACACAGATTTATTCAGGAAAAACCTGCAGAGGATGGCCATACTGAGTCTGGGACCCCTCCCTGTGGCTTAGGCCTGGGGTAGATAAAGAGGGAATGAGAGTGGAGGGGGCCAAGGTGCGAGACTTCTGATTAAAATGGGAGTTCTGGCAGAGTGTGATTTTTTCTGATAAGGGCTGGAGTCAGTAGATTTCCATACCCTGAATAGGTATGGAATTGCTGACTGGCTCACATGAGTGGTTTCTGGGGCTCCCTTCTGCAGGTTTCTCCTGAACAAAGCTGTTACTGTTGAGCTGCTGCTCTCCTATTTCCTTCATTTGCTTCTATCCTTAATATATATTTTAAAATATTATTTGGATTTCTACACTTCTCTACCTAAGACAACTCAAGAGTGTATGTGTGAATGTGTGTGTTAGAGGGCAGTGTTGTAGCTGTAACAAGCAGGATCAGCAGTTAGTTATTGGACCCTAGACCCATGAGACTCCAGGACCACAGGAACAGTCTGGGCTATATTGAATGGTAACAGTTCTAAGTACTCCTAAATCCTGGAGGACATCATGGTATCAACTTTTTTTTTTTTCAATATACCTCTGGGTCATGGAATAGGTTTATCTGTATTGTGTTTTGTTTAAGGCAGAAAACTGGTAAGATTCCAGAGGGGAAAAATTAATGCAAATGGTTTTCAAGATGAAAATCCGGTTTATTTAGAACTTCGAACCATATTCAACCTCCAACAGCCCCTTTCCTAATCCTGTCAGATAAACAAGGCATTAGTGAAACTTTTTATTTTTCATTTTTATTTTTTGCAGCATTGGGCGTGGAATCCAGAGGTGCTCTACCAATGAGCTATAACCCCAGCCTTTTTTATTTTGAGACAGGATCTAAGTTGCTCAGAGTGGACTTGAACTTGGGATCCTCCTGCCTCAGCCTCCCAAGTGAATTGGATTACAGGTACGTGCCACCACACCTGGCTCTGAAATTGCCTCTAAAGTTAATATTGAAAACAATTATTGTGGGCAAACATTTATTTATTCAATAACTGGCTTCCTTACCAGTTGAGGGGCACATTAACCACCATTAAGTAAATAATTCCTGCTGATCCACACCCTGCATGGAGTTGCTGGTGAGAAGCAGCTTAACTGTAAAACCAAGTGGAAAAAGTTGAAATGGAGCTCATACTTGAACAGACTATTGATCATATTTGGGTTTGACATATTAATTCCTGTGTCAGTCTCTCTTGATTGGGAATCATGGCAGACTCTCTTTGTATATTTGGGTCTGTTCTTCTGCATCCTTTCCTTAAAAGTGAATTTGGGGTATGCTGCTTTGCCCATATTTAAATCAGAACATTGAAAACATAACCACCAAATTTCTTCAAAATGTCTAGCTACCATATGTATGTGTATGTATATGAAAAAAAGAGATTAAAGGTTAGAGAAATAACAAGCATATGTTATTACTGAAATTGTTTATTGTTATAAATGAGGTTTTACGGAAGTCATCTTACAATGCCACTTTGATGTTGCTTTGACAGCTATAATGAGTTGTTTGTTGATTTGTTTTTTTTTTTTTGCAGTGGTGGTCTCTTGTCTTTGAACTGCTTGTTCTACAGCTACATTAGTTCCTTGGCTTACACTTTGGAAATAATTTTTGATGGATAGTAATAAAACATTACATAATGGTGATGTCTCTGAAATGACTCTTAAGCATATTGAATTCTAATTGATTTCTATTTTATGTAATGGCATTTCTACTTTAAACATTAGCACTTTTTGTAAGACTAAGATTTTGCATATTTCTTGCCTTTTGGCAAAAGCAAATGAAGTCCATAAAGCAACTTACAGAATTTAACTGTTAAAAAAAGTACTCTCGGGGTTGGGGATTTAGCTCAGTGGCAGAGCACTCGCCTAGTTTGGTCCTCAGCCCTGAAAAAAAAAAATGCTTTCATAAATAAAGTTTGGTGCCGGTGTAAACTGATTGCCTTATTTATATATCAGTGAATGGGAAGGATCACCAAAATAATTCCTAAGCTATAACCCAAAACCCCAAAACAAAACAAAAATACCAACCAAACATCAACAAGCTCTTGAGAATGAACTTTTCTGTATTCTTTCTTTTTTTAAAAGAGAGGACAGTGAGAGAGAGAGAGAGACAGAATCAATTTTTATTGAGTTTTCCATTTGGCTTTCGTTGCTCTGACCCTTGGTTGTGCACGTGGGTGCTGGGGTTTGAACCCGTGTACTTGTGCATTCTGGGCAAGCGCTGTAACTGTGGAGCCACTGCTCCAGCCCCACTTTTCTGTATTTTTATATACAAATTCTTTTATATACAAAAAATTTTTAAAGAGAGACAGAGAATTAATTTTATGTTTTTCACCTGGTTTTAGTTTTTTATTTGTTCGACACAGTCTTACATATTGGAGGGAATCATTACATATTCATGCATACATGAGTATTGACTAAGTTAAGGTCAATTCTGTTCCAGGATCTCCCCGCTTCATCCAGTTCCCAATCTCATGTCTCCTCTGTAATACCCCCATGCTACAACTGGAAATGAGCATATACACATATATTAATTTTTGAAATTTCTGAGTTTCTCTGCCCACACTTCACGAATTTGTGTATCATTCTTGCAGAGGGGCCATGCTACTCTTCTCTATATGGTTCCAATTTTAATATACATGCTGCTGAAGTGAGCGCCTGGTTTTAGTACATCTGACACTTAGTTGAGTATGTGGTGCTGGGGTTCAACCAGGGTCTTCCTGCATGCCAAGCAAGCACTGTACTGCTGAGCTGAGGCTTCAGCCCCTATATACAAATTCTTAATCTTACCCAGTTTGGAAATTTGAGCTTCAGACAACCAAAGTTAATAAAAGTATGATTTTATAGGTTATCAACATAAGAAACACAATTTGGGTACTTTTTCTGAACTCAAATTCATTAGGCATGAGAATTTAGTATATTCATGGCCTACCTCATGAGTCAGATGGTTTTTTTCTCATCAAAGTCCGAATGAAAACTTCACTGCTTTTTTTACAGTAAACTGTGAAAATTATTGGCAGATGTAAGAACACAGGCTCATTTGTTTTTATGAAACTCTAATTCAAGTTTAAAGTAAACGCAAGACAAAACAGAATTCCCTGTTCCTCAGTTTTCTTATTTCTTGCAGTTAATTATTTGTGATAATGCTATGCACATGTATATATAAAATTGTTGTAAGTATTATTGTTGGCACACATCCATCCACCTTTTCCTTAATCTCTTACTAACTGCAAAAAGACTAAACATTTACCCAGCTCAATAGCTGGAAGGGGTTTTTCCTTCAACTGCTGATTCAGTTTGCCTGTTGTTTCTTTGGGACTTGAAGCAATTAACATGTATGGGAAAACTTCCTGTATGCATTAAGCATTTCCACCCTTTTTACCAGTGGTCTGCCCCTCCCATGAAAATTTTTGGAACCATTTGTTTTCTCTACTTCTTTCAGTGATTTTTATCATGATTCGAGACTTCTTTGCAAGCAAAATACAATAAAAATGAAACACCACGAACTTTGTTGTTAATTCTTGTCTTTGTTTCTAACTTTCCTTTGGGTGGTGGTCCTTTAAAGAAGTAACCCTATTTGAGAGAAGGGGGTTGAAGGATATTCTAGCTTGCTCAACTAGAGTAAAAGGCAGAAGGTAGCCAAAGGAGAGATTAACTAGCATTCTTCGAAGTAGAAAGTAATCAGTTCTGTTTAGTGGTTGTTAAAGGGAGGAAAGAAACCAATTGGGAACAACTGTGGTCCTTTCATGTTTTGTACAAAATGCTGCTACACAGTATTCCTTCCCATGCTACTGCACGCTGCGTAGAGAACAGGCCGCAGAACATCAAAAATCATTCCCTTCCACAGCCACTGCGGACTGGCACGTACAGAGGTGGCTCGGTGACAACCTTTCACAAAAAGTCACACTGCTTCAAAGGGTGCTAATTCTAAGTAGGCCACCCACACGAAGGTGCGCCTGGAAACAACCACCTTCCACCGCTTATAGCATATCCATTCCTTTTCTTCATTCACAGGAAATAATTTTTCAGAATCATGTGCATGCAATGACGTGAGAAGACCGTTTGCCTGGGTCTCATCAATCTGAGACTGGGGGTGCCAAATTCCTGTAATGGGTTCGTTAAGCCAAGGGTGAAGCGCTGCATAACACCTGCAAAGGCCCACTCGCAACACTCCGCGAATGTTAATGTGAGAGTGATCAGCGTAACTCATGGTCCCGTGGAGTGGGGCGGCTCTGCCATCTGCAGTCCCCTACGTGTCCGCCGCGACTTCTAAAAGCACCGCGGACGTGGGCTGGATCTTTGATCTGGGGCCGAGCGTTGGCCCCAAGTCTTGGGCCAGACTTTGTTCTCAGGTCTCAAAGGCGAGCAGCCGAGGCCCAGCGCCACCGCTCACTCCGCCGAGCGCCGCGCGCGGGCCCCACCTGTGCGTCCTCGCCCCCCGCCCGCTCCCGCGTCCGCCAGGGCGAGCCCCTCCCGCACCAGCGCGGCCGCAGACGCCGGCGCCCGGCGGCAGTTGGGCTCCGCGAGGCCCGAGGACCCTCGGGAGGGAGGCGCGCAGGAGACCGGGCGGCCGCGGCGCTCCGGGCCCGCGCGAGCGCGCTCGTTTGGTGCGCGCGCGCCCGCGACTCCGCCCCGCCCGCCCGGCGCACGCCCCCGCCAGGGCCGCTCTCCCCCCCCAACCCCCGCGCGCACGGGGTGGATCCAGCACACTCCCCTCCCCCGAGCACCCGCGGCGGGCGCTGAATGAGAGACGCCGACCGCCCGGGTCGGCCGGCGTTACCCTCGGCGGCTGCGGCTGCGGCAGCGGCGAGGCGCGGGGCCGGCGTCGCCCCTCCATCTTCCGAGGCGACGGCTGCGGCTGCACAGGTCGGTGCCGCGGCTCCCCGCGCTGCGGGGGAGGGAAGGTGGGTGCGCTGCGCCCCCCGGGCGGCGCGGGGAATGGCGGCGGCGCTGGCGCTGGCGCTGCGGCTTGCGGCTCGCCCCCGGCTCCCGAGGCGGCTGCGGAGTCGGCCGTGGGAGGAGGGCACCGCGCTGGCCGAGGCGGCGTGGGGCGCCGGTGCGGGGACCCCCATCCCCCCGGAGCCCGCCGCTGCGCCTCCCGGGCGGCGGAGGCCCGGGCCGCCTCGGTGCGGTGCCCGCGGCGCCTCAGCCTCGGCTCAGGTGAGCCCCGAGCGCCCGGTGGGGCCCGCCGCGCCGGCCACACCCCCTCCCCTGCCCGGGCGCTGCAGCCCGAGCCTGGCCGCCCAGCGGCCGCCCGCGAGCCCGCCGCCCGGGGCCGGGCTGACCTGTTGCGGGGCGGGCGGGCGCCGGGCGCGCGGGGAAGGAGGCAGATTCCGGACGTATCTGATCAAACCCTTGCAAAGCCGCGATATCTGCCTGCAGATACCCGGAATTCCTTTGCAGTGTGGGATTAGGGAGGCTCGTAAACACCGTGCTTGGGAGGCGATCGGGGGAAACCCGAGCCGCCACCGAGGAGCTGGGATCTGGAAGGCAGCCGCAACCTGTGCGGAGCCCCGGCGCGCCCCCGCCCGCCCGCTGGCAGCTCCTTTCCTGCGGCCGTGCGCTGTGCAGACGCAGGCCGGTTTCTGTGTACGTGGGCGTGTTTGGGAAGAAGCTGCGAGCTGATAGGAGGTACCTTGTACAAATGTTAATTTGTTTGAGCTGGGAGGGGTGGAGGAGGAGGAAGAAAGGGCACTGATGTTAGCTGTGGAGGAGGGGCAGTCGAAACACCCAATTTGTGTTCAGGAAGCGCTGAAAACGCGGATCTGATGCCCAGTGTTTACCACCACCAAGTGCAAACACACCGGCAGCAAATTAATCCAGCTGTATCTTTGTGCGCCCTGGATTTCTTTCTCTTTTTACCCCCAGCACTGTAGTTGCGGTCCAGGGCTTTGTTTTCGTGCCAGTGTTTCTGAGTTGACTTCGGTGCTTTGTTAATGTTTACCCTCAGATCGACTCGTGTTCAAGTCTCTTTGAAGATGACCACGAGGATTTTGGGAAACTTTTCACTCCGTGCTTGCAGGATATTGCGAGTGACACAGTATATCCTCAAGCCATAAAGCCTGTTCCACCCACTTAATATGCTTGTACGGGCGGTAGAATCAAATATTAGAAGTGTATTAGTGTTAACTATTAGCTTAGTCTTTAGGATTTACCGAAGAACTTGTATCCAAACGATAATTTTAACAATAATAACCTCTAAGCTTTGTAGACATCAGGTTTGTCAAGTGGTGTCCAATGTTTGGACAAGGTCCTAGGCCAGATCTATAGATCAAATAAATGTAAGGGCTTTCCTTAGATGCCATTTTGGTTTTTTTTTTATTATTAAGAAATTTAGTTGTACAATTAAAAAATATATCCAAAGTAACAATATGATATGTATTTATTTTTAAATCAGAATTATCCCTTAGATCTCTCCCTATACTCGCTTCTCCTTTCCTCTCCTCCCAGACCAGCCCCACAATACATGTCTGTGATTGCCCTGGATTATGTGTTATTACTCCTTTGCCAGGTCTAATACATGAGACTGACTGCCTTTCACACAGGCCTGGGTCTAGCTCCAGCCTCCACAGATAAGTGAAAACACTCCACTCTTGAATCTCTGGGTTAGGTTAACTTCACTCAGCATAATTTCTTCCATCGCCATCCATTTATCTTCAAAGTCTGCAATATCATTGTTTCTAATTGCTGAGTAGAACTCCATGGTATGTGTGTGTGTGTATGTGTATGTATCACAGTTCTTTGGATCCATTCATCCAGTGAGGGGCATCTGGGTTGTTTCCATAATTTAGCTATTGTAAATTGAGCTGCTATGAACATCGATTTTGCTCTGTCACTGTAATGTGCTGATTCTAAAGCCCCTGGAAAAATACCCAGGAGAGGAATAGCTGGATCCATCTCTAATTTTTTGAGGATTCTCTACACTGCTTTCCAGAGGGGCTGTACCAGTCTGCAGTTCCACCAACAGTGTGCTAGTGTTCCTATCTCTCCACAACCCCTCCAGCATCTATTATTGTTTATGTTCTTCATTTTTGCCAACTTAGATGCCATTTTGAATAAATAATTTAAATGTATTTTTTTTAAAATTTAGTGAATTTGAAATGATAGGATCTTCCTTTTTCCCATTATGTTCCACCTTTCATTGAATTAGGGAATTTGATTTCAGAATTCTCTGGATGAGACTCTGGAAATAATTGTTAAATTTGCCTAATTATTACAGATTGCAATAGAAATTTAAAAGTAATGCATGCATATTTAGATTGCTATATGCTTTTCTGACATTCATTTGTATATCAGCAAGAATATCCTAAAATTTTCCAAGAGAAAATATAATGAAAAACTTGGCTTTGTGAATTAGATGCACATATGAGTATGTTTGTATTTAAATACCTAGTACATCTTTTTTCATTTTCATATGTCATTACAGTTGAGATAATAGTGTGTAGTGAATGATAAATAGATAAAATTAATTCTGCTGCAACTTCAAACAGTTTATGTCTGGATTATTGTTGGTAAGGTACCCACTTGGTTCCCGTTATTCTCCCAGATGTTGGGGGTACGGCAGGGAAAAAGACAGGTCTGTGCCCTGAAGGAGCCTAAGTAGTAAATGGGCAAATCTGTTAGGTTAAAAGCTTTAGGAGTAAAAACTCCTCTGATGCCTTTTTGATTAAGGGTATTGTTTGTGTTTTTCTTTTGAGACTAGAGGGAGTTATTACTTTGTGAACAAAAGCATTAAGACAGTTGTTTTAAAACCTGCTTGTGTTTATACACATTGGGTGTCTGGTTTCCAAGTATATCCAGGATAAACATTCCACCTCAGGTCAGATGATGCATGGTTTATGTGTGGCTAAACAACCTTCTTCTTTTGGTTCATATAGTTAAATGTTTGCGGAGAATATTCACTCATGGCATTTACTGGCTTATAAGGGTGTCTAATTTTTTTCGTAGTTTTAAGTTTTAAAAATATCACCTTTTGTGCTGGAGCGGTGGCTCACTGCTAGAGTGCTTGCCTGGCATGCGCAAGGACCCCAGCACCACATATACAGCTGAGTGTCAGGAAAAACTAAAACCAGATGAATAAAATTTATTCTCTTTCTTTTTCTCATTCTCTTTAAAAAAAAAAACAAAACCAAACCTTGTTTTTTTCTTAGTGAACCGGCACCCTGTTGTTCTTCCATAGAATTAGATGAAGCTCATTAGCTAAAACCAGAAGATTTTTACTAGGGGCATTTGGTTTTCATCGTGGTTAAAATATACAAACATTGGTGTAGTTCTTTATAGATTATTTATACTTAAATATTTTGTTACTCCTCATCTGCAGTGTTAGTAATTAACATTGATGCATTGTAGGCATTATTATGCTGTTAATTTATGTCAGGAAACTAAAATTTGGAGATGTATGCAAGCAGTAAACCCAAAGCAGAATTGTAGCTCTTGCTAGAATGTGATGGTCCACCTCGGGAGTGTAGGGTTTGGTGTGGAGAATGTCAACACTGATGCTCCAATTCGGCATTTAGTACACTGCTTGTCTGCTTCTCCAGAAATGTCTAGGAAACTTTTAAACCTTACTAGTAACTGGAATTTAGTTCATTTTCTTTTCATTGGTTTAACTTTAAACCTGTTTATTTCAGCTGGGTAAGTTGGCACTCAAATGTAGTCTCAGAGACTCAGAAGGCTGAGGTAGGAAGATCACAAGTTTGAGCCTGGGCTGAACCTGTCTCAAAAAATGAAAAAGGGGCTGGAGCAGTGGCTCAGTGCATCAGGCGGCACTTGCCTGGCATGCTTGAGGACCCAGGCTCAAACCCCAGCACCATGTATGCAACTAAGTGTTGGAGAAACAAAGGCCAGATGGAAAAATAAGTAAAATTGATTTCCTCTTTCCCATTTTCTCCTCCTCCCTTTTCCTCTTCTCTCACTTTTAATAATAAAAGGACTACAGGTGTAGTTCAGTGGTAAAGCACCTGTGGGTTCAGTCCCAGTGCTGAAAAAACAGCAACAAAAGCCTGTTTATTTTCTCTAAAAGAGATATACAATAGACACAGATGGTTTGGGTTTATCTTTAATGGTACAGATTTTTGAGGATAAGATGTGTTACAGTGAACCCAATTTTTTAATATGAGGCTTTTGTGTGTTTTAAATAGAATTGCTGCTTCTCTAAAGTTATTCAGTTTTCAATGAAAAGATAATTCAGATAGCTTGAAATTTCCTCAGCTTGAGTGAGGTCTTTGGAAAGGAAAATTAATGTATTGCCTTACCCTGTAAATGATTTCTCTAAATGTCCCTTCCATTCCTGTTTGTTCCTCTTTGGGAAGTGAATAAAGATTCCTCTTTGGGGAGTGAATAAATATTCTATGTGATAAATTTGAGTATCTTGGAATTAATCTGGAATCTTCCCCCCTTTTTATGCTTTATAATGGAATATTTCTTTATTTTTTTCATTTATTTCTTGTGTGTGTGAGAGAGTGTGTGAGATAGTTGGGCATGAACCCAGGGGAGCTTTACCACTGGGCTATACTACCAGCCCTCATTTTGTTATTGAGACAGGGTCTCCCTGAGTTACTGAGGTTGGTCTAGTAGTCTAGATCCTCTTGCCTCAGCCTTCTGAGAGGCTGAGAGGACAGGACTGTGCCACTGCACCCATTTTATAATGGAATTTGATTTAGGAAAAGTTTCAGGTACATAACAGGAATATGACACTGATATTTAAAATGTATGACGCTTATTGTATGGAAAGAAAAAATGTGAATATACAGTTATCTAGTCACTTTAATAATTAGTGGCTTACTAAGGTATATTAGAAGGATATGGGTTGATACAGATGGATCGGTGTCTGTATTTTGGGATATAGAAGCATGCAGATGAGCTGGTTAAGACTTGGCAACTTCTGCAAGCACTGTAGAAAACTTCTGGTGCTGCTGAGTGATGCGTTGCTTTGAGCTGTGAGCGGCTTGAGATGAAGCCTGTGCCTCGGATTTAGTAGATACCCTTTTGTTATTTCACCCTTTTGTTTTTTCTCTCAGAGGGGATCTTGGTTTGCTTTCCTTTTGTTCTGAAGAGACCGTGCCTGGCCGCGTCCCCCACTCCGCCCTTGCTTTGATCCACCTGGTGTGGCCTCCGCCTCCCCCCAGTTGACTGTGAGGGGAGGACTTTTGTTCAGTGCTTTCTTCCCAGCACACTGGGAAGTATCAGTGCCCCGATACTTGGGGAGAGACTGAATTCATTGGTAATAAATGGTATGAAAACCACTGTTTTTAAAATCAGTACTTTAAATAATAGTTAAAAATAGTTGAAAGTCCTACTTACAAGATTTTAATGAAAATCCTCGTCCTCTGCCTCATATCTAACTTTTCCTGCCAGGTCCAGCTCTCAGAGCAACCATTTTCAATAATACCTTTATCTGTTTCTTCTGATATTTACTTTCTGAACTCAAACTGTTGTTTTGTTTGTTTTCAGTCTGGAGCGCATGGCTGTGCTGTGTTGATAGTCTCTGTTGGAGTCACACTGTGGAGAGTGGATCTGTGCTTTAGGACTCTGACACCATCTTGAACTTCTCTATGTTCCTAATGTAGTTAGGCTTTCGGTTAAATAAGAATGCATTGCTCACATTATTAAGACTTCGTATACATGTTTACAGAGGAACCTTGGCAGTATACTATGATTCTGTTTCTTGGAGTTAAAGTTCTTTTTTTCTCCCTTAGTTTCCTGTTTTTCTCTGATGTTTTTCTGCACTCAGTGTCTTCAGACACATCAGGTAATCATTCGAGTTTGCTTTTTTTTTTTTAATTGGGAAACTCTTCCTTGAGCTCTGATCTTCAGCTGTGCAGCTTTAGCTTGTGACTTGATGACGCTTCTGAGAATGTTCTTTGCTGTTTTCCTTTGGAGCCTGTGCTCTCTGGATCCATGTCTTCCTCTGTTTGAGTTTACTAGTTTGTTTTGGTGAGTTCTGTCTTTTGGTAACTTTAAAAAAGAAAGAGTGTGTGGTAAGGCAGGCTTCTTGCAGTGTTTGTATTGCTAAAAATGTTTTTCTTCTTCCCTGACACTTGGTTAATAAATTATCTGGGCTAGATGTAGAATTCCAAGGTGAAAATAATTTTTCCTTAAAATATAAGGAATTGGGGCTGGTGCCATGGCTTGGTGGCTCAGCGCTTGCCTGGCATGCGCAAGTACACGGGTTCAAACCCCAGCACCCACGTATACAACTAAGTGTTGGAGTGACGAAAGCCATGTGAAAAACTCAATAAAAATTGATTCTCTCTGTCTCTATCTCACGGTCCTCCTCTCTTTAAAAAAAAAAATGTATATATGTAAGGAATTGCTGTATGATTTTCTAGCTTCAAGTGATTGTTGAAAAGTCTTCTTTGTTGCCAGATTCTTCTTCCTTCGTGGGTGACCTGGCCTCAAGATCTTTTTGCTTTCACTAGTATGTGTGATGGTCCCTGGTGTTTTATGTGTCTTGTATGATTCTCCATTTCTTGTGCATTAAACTTAGTGGGCACTGGCAAACAATTTTCGTTAAAGGGCTAGAAGGTTTGTGTATTAGGCATTGTGGGCAATGCATGGGTTTCTTAACATTCAGTTTGCCTTTGTAGCATAAAAGCACCCACAGGCAGCAGGGGTGTGATTTGTGGACTCCCAATCTGTGCAAGGATTTTGCTTTCCTAGGGGTAGGGAGAGTTACTGTAGAAATGGCAGAGAAGACAGAACATATGGACAAAGACCCAATGGTGGTAGGTTGAGGAAGTTCTTACCTGAGTGTTTTTATTTACTGTAGTGTATGGGAACCAAGATCATCAGCTCAGAGTTAAGAACATGGAGTATGCAATGGAGGTTTGAGAAGGGAATAATGTATGAGAGAGTCATTTATTAAAGAATGAAAATGTGAATAAAATAGGGGAATATAGTGTGATTGATTGCCAGGCAGCATTATGAGCTAAATTGAGAGAGTTGATTCTGAATTTCATGACCCAGACTTCATAGAATACCTCTGAAATTTCATGAAGTATCAGGTCTTATTGAGTTCAATAGATGATTTAAAGATGAATTCAAGGCTTTTGATAGATAAGATTAAGAAGAACTTTCAATGGGGCTGGAGCGGTGGCTCAGGCAGTTAAGGTGCTTGCCTTGCATGCATGAGTACGTGGGTTCAAACCCCAGCACCACTTATAGAATGAAGTGTCCGAGCAATGAAAGTCCATGAAAAACTAAATAAAAATTGATCCTTTCTTGTTTGGTGATTAACTTTAAAAATATATGTATTGGTGCTGGAGTGGTAGCTCAGCAGTTATAGCACTTGCCTGGCATGTGTGAGGACATGGGTTCAAACCCCAGCACCACGTACACAACAAAGTGTTGGAATAATGAAAGCCACATGAAAAACTAAATAAAGTTCATTCTCTCTTTATCTAAGAGAGAAGGCTCCAACCCCTACATTTAGTTTTATATCTTCTGTACAGTTGATTGAACTTCCTCCATTCCTCTTTGTATGCATTTTATTCCTAATTGCTCTAACTAAAATTAGTACTATGTGAATATGAGCAATAAGAATGAGCACCTTGACTTGTTAGAGGAAACACTTTCAGCCCCCCCAGTTGATATAATTTTGGCTGTGGCTTTGTCATATGCAGCCTTTATTATGGTGTAGTATATATAACCCTTCTACACCTAATTTTTTCAGGGATGTTGAATTTTATCAAATACTTTTTCTGCATGTTTTGCGATGTTCCTATGGTTTTTATTCTTCATTCTGTTGATGTGTTGTATCACATTTATTGATTTGTGGGTGTTGGACCATCCTTGCCTCCCTGGTATAAATCCATCCTGATAATGGTGCTAATTTGGATTTTTAAACATTTTCAATAAAATGGAGATTTTCACATGTTTAACATTAGTGCTTTCTTCACTTATTCATATCCTTTACCTATTTTCTTTTTGCTCTATCTTTTAATGAAATATATATACAACATGGTATACAAAGAGCATAGTTAACTCCTAACTTAAGCAATGAAACCACCAGTGCGGTTGAAGCACTGCTAGTTCACATGAATGTGTAAGAACTCTTCATGGACTGAAAATAGGAGCTCTTTGTCACTTGTTATAGATAATTTCTCCTGTTTTTTCTTTTTCCTTTTTTAGAGGGGGACAGTGAGAGAGAGAGAGAGAATCAATTTTTATTTAGTTTTTCATATGGCTTTTGTTGCTCAGACACTTTGTTGTGTATGTGGTGCTGGGGTTCAAACCTACCTACTTGTGTATGTCAGGCAAACGCTGTAACTGCTGAGCCACCGCTCCAGCCCTTCCTGTTTTTTCTTGATCGCTTAACTTAATACATTTTATGAACTGTAAGATAGTTTCACTTGGAGCATACACTATTATGAACATCTAAGAATAAAAATATGACACTGTCAGGAGGCTTCCTGATTTCAAAGATATCAAAAGGTGAGAAAATATATATCTTAGAATTGATGTATGTTTACTGTCATATATTTTCTTTAGTGACATCTGTCACTTCCATTTTTTTCCAGTAACTAGCATGAATTGTAGACATTTCTATGCCAGAATACATTGAAATATTCACCTCTTATTTTTATGGCTTAAATGTTTTTCATATTTAATTCATCTTATTTTAATAAGGTCTAATTTTTGTCTTTTTATCCACATGGCTAATTAAAAGTCATAAAGCTAAATGACATTAGTGGCCTTTGAATAAGTAGTGATATGCTCAGATATTCTTGTTAATATGGATGTGAGTATTGGTTGGGTTTAGTCCAAAAACTATAAGTTGTATTTTCTGTTAATGTGTATAAATATACAGTATATAAACATTTATCTTAAATTTGCATTAAAAAGAAGACTGAATATCAAAACTGATATTTGAGGGCTGGAGTGGTGGCTCAGCAGTTACGGAGCTTGCCTGGCATACGTGAGGATGCAGGTTAAAACTCAGGTGCCACATACACAACAAAGTGTTGGAGCAATAAAAACCACATGAAAAACTAAATAAAAAATTGATTGTTTCTTTCTCTTTCACTGTCTCCCCCCCCTCTTTTTTTTTTTTTTTATTAAAAAAAAACAACCTAAAATTTGAGAGCCAAGTATGGTGGCGCAGGCCTGTAATCTCATGGCTTGGGAAGCTGAGGCAGGGTTTACATTGAAACCAGCCTTAGCAACTTAGTGACACCCCGTCTCAAAATTAATAAATAGGGGCTGGAGCCGTGGCTCAGTGGTAGAGTGCTTGGCTGGCATGTGCACAGACCCCGGTTCAAACCCCTGTACCACATATACAACTAAGTGTCAGAAAACCAAAAACTAGAGAAAAGAATAAATATTGACTCTCTCTCTTAAAAATAAGTAAAAAATAATAAAAAAAGGCTGGGGGTATGGTTTGGTGGTTAAGCACTCCAGTACCAATAAATAAATAATAAACAAATAAATAAATAAATAACCCAAACCAAAAAGAACCCCTAATTTTGATTTCAAGTTGCCTTATATTTCTGATAAGCGTTGGTGTGTTCTTAGAATTAGTCAAATAATTTATTATTAAAGTAGATTTTTTTTTTTGCAATAGATAATAGTGTTATTCTTTTAGTGAAAATCTGAGTCTTTAACTAACTTCTTTGGTTTTTTGAGGTGCTGGGGATTGAATCCAGAGCTATGTGTGTGCTAGGCAAGTGCACCTCTACTAAGATATATCCTAGCCCTATATTCCTGTTTTTGTAAAATGTTCATGGTAGTACCTTCTTCCAGAGGATCATTGTGGGATAAACAAAGTGTAAGGAAGATCATGTAAGTGAATTCTTCACTTTCTCTTTTCAGGTGTTTGATTTGAAGATCAAATGAAATTGTAGTCCAACTTCTGTTGTTTTGGGGGTTACTCTAGATCTTTAATGTTCCTGGAATAAATTGTTAGGCTTATTCCAGTTGATTTAGAGTCCCCAGAGCTGACTTGAACTTTTCTGGTCTTGACTAGCTTACATGATAAATCTCTATGCTTTCTGCTACACTTCTCTGTGTGTACTGAAACCTTTGTAGACAGTTCAGGGGTTTAAAGGTGAGCGATTAGAGTATACTTTAGGTTTGAATGACACAGCTTTTATTCTATAAGTTGTTATTAGGGTAACCTCTGCTGCTTTTCTGTGATGATTTTGATTCACTGATGTACTTTTGTAGGTTTGTGTGCTTTAGATCCTGTGTCTTAAAAGCTAGTGGGACAGGATCAGATCTAAAAGAGAAACTTTTTAAGGAGCTTGAGGATAAGACAACTCCACCTTTGACTGGTTTAACTCAGCAGCATTTTAAAATGTTTTCTGTGAGCACAGTGCCTAACAATGTCATACAAGTATCACTGTTCACATCCTCTTGGTGAAAGACACAATCTATGTGAAACCATAGTAAATAACATAAGACAATATGTAATCATGTGTCAGAGTGAAGCGCTTCAGCATCTCAAGGAGAGGCTCAGTGGGGACAAGGGGTGGCCCTTAGGAGTGTGTTCATTTAGGTAGACAGTGTTGGGGAGTGGCACGACTGAAAACGTGGCAACAAAAATTAGTCTTTTGGGCATGCTTTCAGTTGGAGGGCTTGGAATGGGGTGGGAAAATGCAGTTATGTTTGATAGGGCAGGATTGACTTGCTCAACCTTTGGAAATAAAGCAGAGATTAGCATTGAGATACTAGTACATACAATTAACCACTGACTTTTAACTTCTTGCTTTTTCCTTCCTTTTTGAGGCTGAAGAGTGTGAATTAAGATTAAAAAAATTAAGAAATTTTTTTAAAAGGCTGCTAGTTAGGCATGTATTAGGTAATCTTCCCCAGAAAAGTGCTTGAAACATCACTGATAGGAAGTAGTATTTGTAAGTTTGTGTTGACTTTTTTCTATTACTTAGTCTTAGCTAATTATGTAGCAGAAAAGTTTTAAATTCAAAGTCTTCCTATTTCCTTTAAGAGAGCCAGAGGTGGAGGGTAGAACTCATCTGCCAGAGGTTTTTAAAGATACATCTTTGGAGGTTTGAACTTGCGGGAATGAGCAGAGCTGCTGAAGCCTTCTGTGCTGTGCTGTTGTATCCAGGCAGTGTGGGTGGCTGTGAACTGATGGTAGTGTTGAAGGCAGTGAGTCCAGACCTCTCATCTGCATCAGTCCAGTGTGTCCCAGCAGATAGAGCTTTCAGAATGGAGCAGGGTTTTGACACTATTGCTTTCTCTGATTAGAACGAGAAATGATAGGTGACAGCTGTAGTACTCTCGATACAGTGTAGAACCCTTGACTTAGTAATGACTGGACCTGTGACCCATGTCTTATGTGTGTGCTGTTGTAAATTTTATAATCTCCTTAGTTGCAACTAAAATTTACAACAGCACACACATAACTGCTTAATTACTATAACTAAGTAGATTAGAAATACTGGCAAGACTTTTGAGCCCCAGATTAGTGGTGATTTGTCTGACTCACAGTACTAGGTATGTCATTTATAATTCTGTCCTGCCCACAGTTTCTTTGAAGGAAATATGCTTTTTCTACAGTTCATTGCAGAAGAACAGACCACAATAACTATGTTTTATACCATACAGAATGTATCACAAAGGGTTATTCCAGCAGTGGACATTTGACAAGGACTGCTAATCCAAAGGCATCTAACAAGTGAAGAAAATTACAGCTCGTTATAGGAATCGTGGAATCATTCTGCTGTTGAGCCATGGGAGCTGAAGCTGGAAAGATGCATTGGTGTAGAGTCCCATAAAAGTAATTTAAGGGGATGAAAGGAGGTATAAGCAGAAGCTGTGAGTTACAGAAATGCAAAAGTAGTTGGGGAAACCATGTGGTAACTAGAAAAAAACACAGAATTCTAGAAGAACCCTGTGTTCTGAGAGAGACATACAAAGGCACAGAACATGAGAATAAAGATGTGGATTTCTAAAAGATAATATTCTTTTTTTTTTTTTTTTTTA
>PVKS010013375.1:0-50984 GCA_004027875.1 Aplodontia rufa | reverse complement strand
AAAAGTGCTGTAATCACAGCCACTGCTCCAGCCCCTTATAGCTTCATTTCTAAAGTCCTTTCTACTACCTCATTTGATTCTGCTTCTTCATTTCTTTAGCTAATAGTCCCTTCCTTGATTATAAGCTGTTAGCCTTCAGTAAGGAATAAAATTACTGCCATCTTACCAATATGTCTCAATTTTGTGAGTCTTGTGTTTATCAGAGGGAGCCAAATTTAGTCAATTTTCCTATAGTGGTACCTTCAGTGGCTGAGAGAGAATGAGAATGTGTGTGTGCCTGCGTGTGCAAGGAGGAGGGGGATGGGAAGGAAAAGAGAGAGAAAGAGGGAGAGAGAGAGAAATAGCATGTCAGCTAGTACAGTCTTCTATAACTAAACCAGCATTTGGTTTTTTAGAACTGAAATTTAAAATAATATATGTCTGAATAGGATCTTTCCTGCTGAAGGTATTAGTGGTCCTGCCCTATAATACTACCTAATACTATGCAATAGATTTTTTTTTTTTGAGAGTGAGGCTTTTTTTTTTCTTTTCTTTTCTTTCCTTTTTATTAGAGCATTATAATTATACATAGTGGTTGGGTTCATTTTAATAAAATCATTCGTGCATGAAATTTGATTTCAATATCTGTTTCCCCACCATTCCCTCCCCTCTTCCCATTCCCTATTCTCCTTCCTCTACTCTATTAGTCTTCCTCTACTGTATTAGTCACCCATTTATTTATATTTGACTACATATACATAAAGATGGGATCTTCTAAGCTATATTTATATATGCATATAATGTGATTTTGTTAAATTAATTCCACATTTTTCTCCCCCTTTCTGTCCCTCCCCCTCCCTCTCAATCTCCTTCTACTCCTTTGATCTTCCCTGTATCTTTAGGGTATCTGATTACCCACCCCACCACTTGCCTTCTTTCCCTTATTTTGTTCTGGTTCTACATATGAGAGAAAACATTTGATCCTTAATTTTCTGAGTCTGGCTTGTTTCACTTAGCATGATATTCTCTATTCCATTTACTGGCAAAAGACATAATTTCATTCTTCTTTATGACTCAGTAAAAACTCCATTGTGCATATATACCACATTTTCTTAATCCATTCATCTATTAGGTGTTTAGGCTGATTCCATAATTCAGCTGTTGTGAATTGTGTTGCTGTAGATATTGAAGTGACTATATCCTTATAGTATACTGATTTTAATTCTTTTGGGTAAATACCAAGGAGTGATAGCTGGGTCACATGATGATGGTTACATTCCTAGTTTTTTGAGGACTCTCCATAGTGGTTGTACCAGTTTGTAGTCCCACCAACCATGTATGGGTATACCTTTTTCTCCCATATCCTCACAAGCATTTTTTATTATTTGTGTTCTTGATAATTGCCATTCTGCCTGGAGTGAGATAAAATCTTAAGTATAACTTTGACTTGCATTTCCTGAATTGTTAGAGATGTTGAACATTTTTTCATGTATTTGTTGACTATTTGTGTTTTTTTCTTTTGAGAAATATCCATTTACTTCTTTTGCCCATGTATTGATTGGGGTTTTTTTTGGTGTTAAGTATTTTGAGTTCTTCATATGTCCTGGATATTAATCCCTGTCAAAGGATTTCATGCAGAGGTGAAGATTTTCTTCCATTCTGTACGTACTCTCTTTACATTTTTTTTTTTAAAGAGAGAGAGCGATAGTGAGAGAAAGAAAGAAACAATTTTATTAATTTTTTCATGTAGCTTTTATTGCTCTGACACTTTGTTGTGTGCGTAGTGTAGGTTTGAACACACATCCTTGTGCATGCCAGGCAAGTGCTGTAACCACTGAGTCACTGCTCCAGCCCCTCTCTTTACATTCTTAACTGTTTCCTTTGCTGTGCAGAAGCTTTTTAATTTGATGCCACCCCGCCCTTATTGATTCTTTGTTTTCTTTCTTTTTTTGAAGAGAGAGGGACAGAGAGAGAGAGAGAGAGAGATGAAGAGAGAATCAATTTTATTTAGTTTCTCATGTGGCCTTCATTGCTCTGAGACTCTGTTGCGTAGGTGGTGCTGGGGTTTGAACTCAAGTACTTGCGCATGCAGCGCTGTAACTGCTGAGCCACTGCTCCAGCCCCTTGTTTTATTTCTTTTTTTTTTTTTTAAACAACTTTATTTAGTTTTTCTCATGGCCTTCATTGCTCCAACACTTAGTTGTGTACGCGGTGCTGGGGTTTGAACTGAGGTCCTTGTGCTTGCCAGGCAAGCGCCAAAACCCCTGAGCCACCGCTCCAGCCCCCCCTTGTTTTATTTCTTGAGGTTTATGGGTCTTGTTAAGGAAGTTGGTACCTGAACCTATGTGATGGAGGAGTGTTGACCCTATGTTTCCTTTAAGTTGCAGTTTCTGGTCTAATTCCTATGTCTTTGATCCATTTTGATTTGACTTTTGTGAGAGGTAGGGTTCTAGTTTCATTCTTCTAGTTTTCACAGTACAGTTTGTTAAAGAGGCTATGTTCCATTGATCTTCATGTCTATTTGATGCCAATACCATGCTGTTTTCGTTGCTGTAGTTCTATAGTATAACTTGAGATCAAGTATCGTGATGCATCCTGCATTTCCCTTCTTGCTCAGGATTGCTTTAACTTTTCTGGGTCTCTGTTCTTCCAAATGATTGAAAGACTTTTTTTTTTTTATTTGCTTTGTTCTGTGAAGAATGCCATTTATTTTTTGCTAGTGATTGCATTGAATCTGTATGTTGCTTTTGGTAGTATGGCCACTTTGACAATATTAATTCCGCTTGCCATGGACATATCATTGCTTCTTCTTCTACCTCATCCTATTTATTTTGTTTATTCAGTTTTCTAGCGTAGAACTTTTTAGTTTTACATATACCAACTTCCCCTACCAGTGGTGATTTCCTGGAGGTATAGGTCATTTTTTGGTTATCCTTAATCCCCCAAATTTAGTACAGGTAAGAGTACAAGATAAGTGTTTGATAAATGCTTGAAGAATACTTATTAGATTTGCAGGTGACCAAGATTAGAAGGAAGAACTAATATGCTATATGGCAAAGGGAGAGAGCGAGAGAACTTGAATAGATGGGCTAAAGCCAGCAAAGTGAAATTGAAGAGAATGACCATGAAGTTCTGCATTTTAAGTCTCAAGAAATGGCAACATATGGGCAGGCTGGAGGAAACTTAGCACAATGCTATTCTTATGAAAATGGTGGTTTTGGCTGCCTAAGCTCAATGTCAGCCAAAGGCGCTGCAGTGGCTAAAAATCCAATGCAGCTTCAGACTGAATTATTGGAAATACTAAGTACAGTGAAAGGAGTAATAGTCCCACTATGTTATGTAGGGGACAGATTGTACTTACAATTTTATGTTCCTTTTGGGGGTACCAGAAATAAGAGTCATTAAAAACAGGACTATGTTTAGTGGAGGTGGCTCTAGAACATTAACTTCCCAGTCGGCAGTGAGATAAGCATAGAAGTTCAGAGATATTTAGGAAACTTTTACAGCAATTTGACAGAGTAGCTTTATGTCTAATGAATCTAATAAAAGAAAGTGACCTTTATCTTGTCTTTTTTCCCCACATGATACTGTTCCTTTATTTATTTTAACTGACTTTTTTTCAGAGGAGTTCTAGGATTATGAAAAAATTGAGCAGAACATAGAGTTCCCATCTCCTGATTTCCTTTAATTAACATGTTGCATTAGTATAGTATTAATGAACCAATATTGATACATTATTGACCAAAGTCTGTAGTTTATGTTATAGCTATTCTCTGTGTTGTGTAGTTCTGAGGTTTTGACAAGTATATAATGTCATGTATCCACCATTATAATGTCATACAGAATATTTTCACTGTTCTAAAAATGTCCTGTGCTTCACTTTTTCATCCTTAATTCCCTCCCCTACCACTTCCTGGCCATTACTCCTCATTTTGTGTAGTTTTGCCTTTTCCAGAGTATGATTTAGTTGGAATCAGCTTTCAGATTGGCTTTCTTCATGTAGCAATTTACATTTAAGAATTGTCCATGCCTTTTTGTAGTGTGATAGTTTCTTTGTATTGCATATATCATTGTTTGGACTTAGCACAGTGTATTCACCTATTGAAAAGCACCTTGGTTGCTTTCAGTTTTTGGCAATTATGGATGAAGGTACCATAAACATTGAGGCCATTTTTTTTTATAAACAGTTTTCGTCTCATTTGGATAGATACCTAAGAGTGCAGTTGCTGGATTATTTAGTAAGTAAATTTTGTTTTGTAGGAAACTGCTAGTTACCTTCCAAAGTGGTTGTCTCCTTTACATTTCCATCATCAATGAATGAGAGTTCTTGCTGTTCTACATCCTATAAACATTTTGTGTTGTCAGTGTTTTGAATTTTAACCATTCTAATAGATATGTGGTAATATCACATTGCTATTTTAATTTGCAGTTCCCTATTGATTAACAATGTTGAGTATCTTTTTACATGCTTATTTGTTATGTAAATGTATTCTTTGGTGAGGTATTTGTTCAGATCTTCTTATAGCCCATTTTTTAAATTGTGTTTTCTTATTGTTCAATTTTAAGAATTCTTTGTATAATTGGGATATAAGTTCTTTATTAAATGTGTTTTGCAAATATTTTCTCTTAGTTTCTGCCTTGTCTTTTCATTCTCAACATTATATTTTGTAAAACAGAAGTTGTAAATTTTTATCAAGTCCAACTTGTTAGTTTTTTCTTTCATGGATTGTATTTTTAGTGTTATATCTGAAGAGTCATTGGTAAATTCAAGGTCATCTAGATTTTCTCTTATATTATCTTTGAGACATTTTATAGTGTTGAATTTTATGATCCATTTTGAGTTAATTTTTGTGAAAAGTATCAAGTCTGTGTTTAAATGATTGGTTTCTTTATTTTATAGTGCTAGCAGAAAGTGAGCTCCCTGTTCCTGCATATGTTTCAAAAAAGCCTGGAAGACCATATAATAAGAGACTGCTGCATGGGGTGGGGAATTGAATAAGATCACATGCTATAATTATTAATGGTTTAGTTTGAAAAACTATGTCCAAGGCAGAGAACTTTTTTTCTGTCATTTTCTCTGTATAAATTGAAATGAAAGATGGCATAAGGTCAAGAGAAAAAAAATTTTTTTAAAGAGAGAGGGACAGTGAGAGAGAGAGAAAGAAATAATTTTTATTCTAGTTTTTTATGTGGCTTTGGTTGCTCCAAGACTTTGATGTGTATGTGGTGCTGGGGTTTGAACTCCTGTACTCGCACATGCCAGGCAAGCGCCGTAACCACTGAGCCACTGCTCCAGCCCAGGAGAACATCTTAAAACTACTTTGACACTGAGTTCTCATAATGTAGTAGATTTCCCCATCTATATTATTGTGTCTTTAATCTAGGTGTCTTTGAGAAATTTCCTCTACCAAATTTGAGATCTCTGTTAATTGGAACATCATGTGTCCTCAGGACCTAGGAAGGGTAAATAAATACTTAACAAAGGTTCCTTCTTTTGTTTCATGAGTTCTTTCTAACACCTCTGCAGTTAGACTAATTTGGGCACACTGAATGAAGTATAGCAGATTGATTCATACTATAAAAATCAGGCTTATTGCTGATTACCTGCTCTTTGCCAGGCAGTAAAGAGAGAGACACTGCCATTTAATAGAGATGATTAACAGTGATCTCTTGTAAAACAGCGTGACAGAGAGAAATAAATCAAGCATAGGATTAGGAATCAGAGCAGGGCATGGATGTTTGAGTCATTTACCAGATGTGTGGTCTTGGTTAAGTCACTACTCTCTCAATTCATTTTATTCTGTCTTACACCAAGATTGCTGCTGCTTCCTCCAAGGTGTATCTCTAGAATTTTTTTTTTATCTTACATTAGTCTAAATTATTACCATCTTTTGTCATCTGCTTCTAAAAGAATCTACTGAATTGTTTTCTAGTTTCTATGCCTCCTGCTTCATTGATCTGTCATTTTTTAAAAGTGTTAGATCTTGTCATTCTGCTTAAAAACCTTCCAAAGTCTTCCCATTGCTAAAACTTGGAATAAAATCTAAACCCTTAATTATTACCTGGAAGAGATAATCTGCATAACCTGACTCCTACCTTGTCTCAAGAGCAAGGGATGGGTCGAGTAAGAGGGATGACTGATTAAGTAATACTGCCTCTTAAGGAGTATTTGAAAATATGTGAACGTGTGTTTTTATTGTTTCAACTATTGGGAGACATACATTAGGGGGTCTGGTCCAGAGTTGATAAATGATCTGTAGTGTGTTGTTCAGCTCAGATTCCATCTCCATACCTGATAAACAATGGGTGCTTAAGAAATGCTATATGAGACCACATTCTCCTTGTACCTTAGTTTTGCATATGTGACTTAGTATCCTGCCTCCTTTATAAGGTGGTTGTGAGGTAGATAGGGGTTTATAAAGCACCTGCTGCACAGCATAGCTCTTGGTAACTAACTGGTCGCTGCTGCTGAGCTTTCTTTGCCTCGAAGCATGTATGAGAGCCCACCCAACCTTTTCCCTAGGACACATTTGGAAGAGTTGGCGGGAGAGGCACATCTGCATCTCTTTCCTGAGGCCTAATCTGACCAGAGTCCTGAATCCAGTTTGAGGAGGGCCAGCTGTAGAAACTAAGGCAAAGAGGAGCTCCGGTTCTTTGCCTTGACTCTGGGGCGCGCCTAAGGACCCTGAGAGGTCCTGGAAAGCTTCGCCCCAGTGAGAAATTACCTCCTGCGTTAGACCAACAGGGAGAAGAGGCGAGACCTGGGAAGGCAGCCGCCTCCACCCTCAGCGCTTCGCAGAAAGGAGAAGCACGGCCTTCTCCCTCCTCCTCCCGCCCTCCTTCCCCGCCCCGCGCCCCTTGCTTCGTCAAACCGCTGGGGCGCCTTCGCTGTTGCTTGCCAGGGCGCCAGCGTGCTGCACCTCGGGAGCTGGGCGGCTGCGCTGCCGGAGCTGGCCCAGGCAAATCGAGCAAGCCGGTGGATCCCGGGCTTTGTGCACTCGGGGCCGGGCAGGGAGAGGTGCGGCTCTGCGACTGAAACAGCCGCCCGAGATGCCGGGGCCGGCTCTCCGCAGCAGGTAATGCGGGCCCTGACTGGCTTGGCTTAGCTGCTTAGCGGGACTGTGCTCGAGCGGGGTCTCTGCCCGCTTCCGGGAGTGGAGCTGGCGGGGAGGAGGGGGACAAATTATATTCCCCTTACCTTAAGGTGTCCTTAATGAGAGAAGGGACTGAGGGTGGAACCTTCAGATGTGCCCACGGGGGGGGCGAGGCCTGCGCTGGAATCAAGAGCTGTGGCCAGGGAAGGGTGTGAAGGGGAAGCTGGGCTTTGGGGGGAACTGCTCTGCTTTAGGGGCCCCACTCCTTTGTAAGCACTCTTCTGCGTGGTGGCCAGGCTGATGCTTTTCTCTCCCTTGGCTTATGGCTGTTGTGCTAGGACTGTGGGGGCTGTTCTCTGTTAAGAGGTGGGGGGAACTGAGAGATGAGAGACCTGGGGGCTGCAGCCTTTGTGGGCCTCAGTTTCCTTATCTGCAATGAAAGGTGTGACTTTTTATTTGTACCTCTGGCTTTCCCAGTCAGTGTTTTGGAAAGGTGAGTTAGTTAAAGGCTTTGAATAGGTTGCAGGGATGTCCCCCTCAACACTGTGGGAGACAGAGGCTAACTTGGTAGAAGCAGACCTTGGTATCCTGTTTTCCAGCTAGCCTTCTGTATGGCATCTTGCTGGTCACTCTAGAACCTGGTGACTTTGATGCTTATTTTAGTATGTTTGACCGCAGATATGTTGTGTATAGGTAGATGGGGATGAGAAAAAGCAGATTAAAGTATGTTAATGTTTTTCCTCTGACCAGCCAATTCTTCAATATTTAGATATGAAGCTGCTTTAAACTAGTCTTTCTTCTTTAGAGCATTCTTTATTCTGCTAAGTAAATGACAGACCTTGAGACTATGTAATGTCTTAATTACTATAATTCTTTTCTTCTTTATTATCTGGCACCAAGAAACTCATGTCAGGCCTGATACTAACCTGCCTTGATAATTTTGGACTTTTACCCCCAGTTTTTCTGTGACTCTTCTTTCTTTCCTTTTCTTTCTTCCCCTTCCTGGTGATTTTTTTCCCTGCCCTGCCCCCACCTATGCACCTCCCCTTTCACCCTTTTTCCTGCTCTCCTCTTGTTTTCCTTTTCTTATCTCCCCATCTCCATAACTTTTTCTTCTTTCTCTCTTTTGTGTCCTCCTCCTCTTGTTTAGACTTTCTTCTCTTTTCCTTTTGGAATTTTTGGTTATACTTTCTCATTATATAGGTTCCTTGTTTGTAGGGATCTTAGCTGCAGTGTTTGCAAGGTCCAAACATTCCTTGTTTCCTAGCCAATCCCCCTGCTTTTAGCTTTCAACTAAATTTTATCTTCCCCAAGTGACAATCTCTTTACTGCCGCCATTCTTTGCCTTTGGCCTGACAATAAGCAATCCTTTTTTCTGGATTTGTCCCCTACCTTCTTCTTTTGAAGTGTGGGGGACAGCAGGTGGGCAAAAGGAAAATGCGAGATTGGAAATAGGGGTGGGGTTTGAAGGCTGGAGTTGGAGAACAAGAGTGTCAGATAGGGATGGGCAAAGGCTAAAATTCCTTTTAGTGAGATGAGTGACTGGGAAATGACCATTGACCCTTCGGCAGCTCTGAAGCACTGTGACCTGGAGGAAAGGAGGTTGACCTGTGAGTCTAGGGAGAAAGGGGGAGGATAGCAGGGGGTGGAGGGAGAGAGAAGGAACAGTCCCGGAGAAGACAGTGGTCTTTTGAAAAAGAGGGTGGTCTGGGCAAGATGGTGGTTGTTTAGAAGTAGACAGGGGTGGGCACGGAGGGAAAGATTATAGGCTGGAAAAGGGGGCAATATAAGTTTATTCTTTTCCCCTTTGAAGTCTGGCTATATGGGCTAGTTTATATTTCTATCTAGCAAATTTTTCTTGAGCAGTGTCCCCAAAGCTGGGGGTGAAGGGGGAAGCAGAAATGAGAATGACAAGGTTGCTGTTTTATTAGCACTCACTGTGTGGAATGTGGAATGTGTATGTATACAAAAAGCTTTCAATATGGCATCCATCTATTCTCTGAATCATCTTCTTTATTCTATTTATGGTGCTAGGAACTGGGGATACAAAAGTGGAAACTGAACTCAGTTGTTGCCCTCAAATTCAGGTCAAGGATTGTAGAAGCTCATGTGAGAAGTTTTGTAGAGGAAAGCATAAGGAGCTGTGATAATGCAGAGAAGGGAACTTTAAATTCAGCAAGTCAGTGGCAAGGCTGGGACCTAAAGGCCAGTCTACTCTACTGGTGATATCAATTAAATTGTTATCATGTTATCTCCTAACTGTATGTGCATATAGTGTACAGAGTAAAGTGCTGTACAGATGTTTTTGTGAGTGTTCTTGAATGCATTCTCAAACAATGAAGAAATATTCAGATGCTATAGCTTGAATGACTAGTGATGCCACTGACTAGTCTAAAACAGCCTCAGCTCTTAATGAGTAAAGGAAAAAGAGAACTAGAGAAGGCTTAAGGGATTGATCATTGAGCCCCATGTGCAAAATGGAGTCCAAGAGGTGGGTGGGCAAGAGTGCTTTGAGTTGCTTTGAGTGTCAAATATAAAAGCTTTTATAGTGACTCTTTGTGATATGGCAAAAAAAAAAAAAAAAAAAAAAAAAGGAAAAGAAAAAGAAAAAGTGGGGGGTGGAGAGATAGGGAAGAGATTAAAAGTAGATTGAGGGCTGGAGTGGTGGATCAGTGGTATTGCACTTGCCTGGCATGTGCGAGGACCTGTGTTTAAACCCCAGCTCCACATACACAACTAAATGTCAGAGAAATGAAGGTCAGATGAAAAAAATAAATAAAGTTGATTTTTTTCTCTCACTCTCCCTTTCTGTCTCTTAAAAAAAAATAGATTGAGTTCAAGTCAAATCCTAATTCTATCATTTACTAGTTACCTGATTGTTAGTTTCTCTAAGCTTCATATATAAAATGGAAAATAGTTATACCTGTCTTGAAGGGTTATCATAAAGCTTAAAAATAATCATATAGGGGTTGGAGTGGTGACTTGGCGGTTATGGAGCTTGCCTGGCATACACAAGGCTGCAGGTTCATACCCCAGCCCCACATACACAATGAAGTGTCAGAGCAACAAAGACTACATTAAAAACTAAATAAAATTGATTCTCCCTTGTTCTCCCACTGTACCTCTCTCTTTTAAAAAAGTAATTATATAAAAATAAAAATAATAATTACCTAGTAGATAGTTAATAGTTATTCTGCAAAAGCAAATTCCATAATCACCTCTTAAGAAAGTCTTCTGGGGGTGGAGTGGTGATGGCTCAGCAGGTACAGTGCTTGCCTGGCATGCACAAATACACACAGGTTCAAACGCCAGCACTACGTACACAATGAAGTGTCTGAGCAATGAAGGCCACATGAAAAACTAAATAAAATTGATTCTGTCTTTCTTTCTCTCTCTCTCACTGTCCCTCTCTCTTAAAAAAAGAAAAAAAAAAAGGAAGTCTTCTCCTGAGTATGGTGGTGCACACCTATAATCGTAGCAGCTCTGGAGGCTGAGTCAGGAGCATCATAAGCTCAAAGTCAGCCTCAGGAACTTAGGCCCTAAGGAATGTAGCGAGACCCTGTCTCAAAATAAAAAAATAAAAAGGTTTGGAGATGTGATTCAGTGGTTAAGCACGCTGGGGTAAATCCCTGGCCCCCCAAAAAATAGTAAAAAAGAAAAATCTTCCTTGACTCCTAGGTTTTTAAGGGCTCCTTGTCTGGGTTCATTTAGTATTCTTGTGCTTTCTTTCAATACTCTTTAGTGATGCTTGCATTTGATATAGTCATCGTGATTTATGTGTGTGCCTCTCCCTGGTCTGTGAGGTTTTTAAGGGTAAAGACAGGGTATAGTAAATTTTAGGTTCTAGTGAGTACCTACTCATGCCAAGTCTTATTTAGTTGCCAGGTGTACTTTAGTAAATACAGTAGATTTAGTTGCTACTTTGTGAAGCTTATTGTCTATTGAGGGGGATGTGTCATAACTAAACAAATAGAAATAAATGACAGACTCTGGGAAAACCAGGAATTCCATTTGGTCAGGTTAGGTTTAACTATCTATTGGACAACAGCTTCGGCCTTTCTCATCAGAACCTCAAACCTAGGAGCAGTGCAGATGGAGTTGTCTAATAGATAGATAGTATTCGGCAAGAGAGCTGTTTGGCAAGAGAATGTGGGCATCATCAACATACTAATGGAATGTAAAGCTCTGGGGATGGGCAAGATCATCTTGGGAGCTAGTGTATAAATAAAGGAGGTTCTGATCCTGGAACATATGAGAATAGCTGGAGGAGGAAAAAAGGAGAAGACAGAACGGTAGAAACAAAGCCAGGGGAATGTGCTTTCCCAGAAGCCACAAAAGGAGGTTTGAAGGAGAAGGGAGGACATTTATGTTGAATGCAACTGAGAGATTAAATTAAGTAAGGTGAGAACAGAAAAGTGACCTTTTGATTTTACAAGATGGAGATGATTGATAATCTTAACAAGACTACTTTTGGTGAAATGGTAAGCATGTCACTTGGCAAACAGAAGGGAAGGTAGTGGAGATAGTTTAAATAGACAGTTTGAGAAGTTTGGCTTATTAAGGAGATCAAAAATTAAGCACTGTTTGGAAGAGGATATGTGTGTCAAGATAGAAAGGGTGTGTGTGTGTGTGTGTGTGTGTGTGTGTGTCTTTGAATAGGAGGCACTACAGTGTGCTTATGTTAGAGATCATCTTTAATTGCCCTTTTTTCTTGCATGATATGTCCAATCTCTAAGCCATTTGACTGCACCTTCAAAATATATTTACCTTTGAAATACTTCTGTCCACTTACCATCAATCATCTAAGCCACTATCAGTTTTCAACTGGAGTATTATGATAAATTCCTAATGATCTCTTTTCTTCTCCTTTGCTTCTCTGCATCTATTCTACTTGGCAGCTAGAGTGATCTGTTTTAAACATAGATCTCTGTTAAAAATTCCTCAGTGTCTCTTGGTGGGATTATAAATTAGTATGATCTCTATGGAAATCAGTATGGAGGTTCCTCAAAAGACTAGGCATGTAACCACCATGTGACACAGTTATCCCACTCATTGGTATTTGTCCTAAAGAATTAAAGTCATCATACTATAGAAATACATGTATACCCATGTTTATAGCAGCACAATTCAAAATAGCAAAACTGTGAAACCAGCCCAGGTGTCTATCAACAGATGAATGGATGAAGAAAATGTGGTATATACACAATGGAGTTTTATTCAACCATAAATAAGAATGAAATTATGTCATTTGCAGGAAAGTGGATGGAACTTGAGACTACTATGTTAAGTGAAGTAAGTCAAATTCAAGTTTGTCATATGTTTTCTCTCATATGTGGAAGCTAGGGAGGAAACAAGGAAAAGAAAAGGCAGGGATCTCATGAAAATCAGAGGGCGATCAGTAGAGGAAAGGGATGGGGGTGGGAAAAGTGGGGGAGAAAAGGGGAAGTGCTGGGGAGGGATATTGGCCAAATTATTATATTGTGTGCATGTATAAATATGTAACAATAAATCCCATCATTATGTACAGCTATAATACACCAATAAAAATAATGTGGAGAAAGAAAAAAAATACCCTCAGTGTCTTCCTACACTTGCTGCAAAATCTAAACTAGTTATTGTGGCCTATGAGGGCCTGCATAATCTGAGCTCTGGCTGCATCGGTAATCTTAGTCTCTTACCACATTTCTCCTTACTCAACTGTAGTCTCACTGGCCTTTTGCTGTTGTAGATGCCCAGTATATTCTCATCTAGGATATGTGTACTTTCTGCTCCCTCTATTTAACTGGTCATCTTCTAGATATTACTGTGATTTGTTGTTTCATTTTTTTCAGGTCTTAAGTATCTCTTCCTCAGAGAATCCTATCCTGATCAAGCCATTCCACTATTCACACATACATATGGACTTGACATCATGTATTATTTGTTCATTTCTTTGTTTCTCTTACTAGGCCATAAAGCCAGTGAGCAGAGGAATTTTTTTCTTATTCAATTAGATTGATAATGATACATTGTATATTTACAATAAAGACTTGTTGAGTGACTGAATTTATCAAATGACTGAATATATCTAAAAGAGAGGGAAAGCTTGATATAAGTGAAAAAGACTGTTCCAAGTGAGAAGGAGTACAGGAACAAGAGAGAATGGTTTTTGATGGGAGGAAGGATGCCTTCATTACAAAGGGAGGGAATCAGGAGAACATGGTTGCAGGTACAGGGAGACAAAAAGATTTGGGATGGTAAGATAGAGTTTCCTTGCAAAGATTTCTGTTTTCTCATTGAAAGTAAGCTTATCTGGGACTGGAGTGGTGGCTCGGTGGTTATGGCACTTGCCCAGAATGTGCAAGTACATGGGTTCAAACCCCAGCACCACGTATACAACTAAGTATCAGAGCAACAAAAGCCATGTGAAAAACTCAATAAAAATTTATTCTCTCTCTCTCTCTCTCTCTCTCTCTCATCCTCTCTGTCACTGTCCGTCTCTCTTTAAAAAAGAGAGAGAGAGAGAGAGAGAGAGAGAAAGTAAGCTTATCCGCTAGGGAAAGGGTGAGTGGGAAGTCATGGGAAGTAATGTAGGAACATCATAACTTTCAAATGAAAGAAGTTAACCAGGTTTTGTTACATTTTCTAAGACATTGGCTCCTTCAGTGTAGGGGCAGTTTGAAGAACATTGAATTCAGCTATCCTAAAGCTGGGATTTTGCCAATTAAATTTTGGAAAGGGAGGGAAGAGCAAGTTTTTATTTTTTTAATGTTTGAGTAATTTTGATTTTGAATAGACTACAGTTGGGTAAAGAGAGAAGTAAAGGCTGGGGAACTTACGGATAATTTATTGAAACTCAAAATGAAATCTAGGAATTGTAATAGAAGTTCTTAGCAAGCGAGCTGCTGCGTTGGGAGTATATATGATTCATTTGAGACATTGGAGTTGATGCACATGTTGGTGAACAGGTCCAGAATGTGATCATGGGAATGTTGGCTAACTTGGACCTAGGTTCAGAAAATGAAGTGGTCAGGGTGTTGATAGAATCATCACTGTTGCTGTTGCAGTCAGCTAGAAGGATAACTAGAGGGGTACAGGAGAAAAAATATAAGCAGTAAAGAAGTATGATAGCATCCAGTAGACTATTCAAAGGAAAATAGAATTTTTTGAAATAAGTTTTTGGAATCATTTTCATATGGCACCTAAAATTAAGGACAAAGCTTTGTAGGATGAGTGAGAGAAGGCAGCCTGAGGTTGAGAGGGTCACTAGAGAAGTCTCTTCAGGTGATATCCAGGTTCTTTTAAGTCAAGAAATCAAACGGTAGTTAGTGACAAATGGGAAGCTCCAGAGGAAACGGTGAAAGGATTCCAGAGTCAGGGGAGAGATGGGGAATTTGTCTGAATAGAGGATACACAGAAAAGGTTGGGGACAAGAGTTTGTGTCATTATGGATGGTTGACTTGACTGGACAGAGGAGGATTGATTGGCTTAGTCTGGATTGTTTAGCAGAGGAAGGGCCTATTTTTGTGCTGTGGTTGTCAGCACTTCAAGAGAAATTATTCCTTTGAGGCAACATGTAGCAGTGTGAGAATTCATAGGATATGTTTAGTCAGAGATTGGCTGGAAGGTCAACCATCTAGAAGACAGCAAAAAAGAGTCCATTGTTTCCTGGGAGGTTGAACTGGGAGGGATTACGGAGTCATGCCACCATGTCTGACTTAAATTTGAATTTTTATTTATTTATTTATTTTTTCCTTAACTGTTGGCAATAACTCAACTGGGGCTACTGGAATTTCCCAAGATGATCTGGAGAGGATTATAAGGCCTATGTGTACTGTTTTCTGCAATTACTGTAGTTATTGTTAGGAGTGAAAGAGAGGCCTGTGTGTGTAGGTACTGGGTGCGCCTAAGTGAACTTAAGTCTTTTACTCCAAATCTTGCTGCCCTTTCCACCCCACTTTGCTCTCTCTCACATTTCTCTAACTCTGGAAGCTTCCCAGGTATAGTCGTTTGCTCATTCTGTCTCAAATTATAATTAATGTTGAAAGAGTGTTTTAAAAAGAGAATCAGAATAATCAAGAGACTAGTTATATCTTTATCAATATTTCATTTAATGAGCTTAGGTAAGTTATATATCCCTGTGGGTTTCAGGTTTCCATAAAATAAAGGTTTGGAACTGGCTGATTCTTCAGGATCTTTCCAGCTCCTTTGTTTTTTTTCCATGAAACCAGACTGCCTTAGAATGTGAACTGTTGCTGATTACTTGAACAGAATATGAACTGTTGCTGTGTCTGTGCTGGTCAGGCCCTAGGGACATAGAGATTATGCAGACTTAGTTTTGTCTGTTACGATGTGGTGAGGATGGCAGCCTGAGTTATGGTCAGTAGGATGAAATTTGGAAGCTGCTATATAGAAATATAAAATGCTATTAAATTTTGGGGAAATGTGGAAGGGGCTTTTGCAGAGGTTTCATAGAGGAAGTGAGTCAAGTTGGGCCTTGAAGAATAAGTAGGAGATTGCTTGGCAGAGAAGTTGAACAATTTATGCAGAAAGAACAGTTAAGCAAAGGCAGGAGCAGAATAGCATACTGAACAGGCCCAACAGCCAGATACAATTCTAGGGAAGAGTACAGAAGAACCTAGAAGAGGTGAGAAAGGGAACAGATATTTATTGGACATCTATTTTGTGCCAGGCAGCATGCTAGGTGTGTGTGTGTGTGTAAGCTTTTTAATTCTCATGATAACTCTATAAAGTAGGTTAGTCTGGTTTGTATTTTACATAAGAGACAATGGAGAATCATAAATTAAAGTAGCTTTTCTGAAGGCCTAGACACAGTCTGATTTTCTTCCCTGTTGCCCCAGCAGTTACTTTCTTGTTGCTAAAGCAGAGTTAAGTGGCTGGAGGCTGCTTAGTGGGGATGTCTTTGACGTGTTAGAAGGGCATCCCTCAGCAAATTCAAGGCTGTGGCATTCCAGTTCCCTGCCAAAGAAAACCTCTTGGCACAGTTTAATTAAAGATCAGATTTTCATAACCAGGCGTCAAGGGCATACAGTGCTCCCTAGTTCTGGATGGAGTGTTGGTCAGACCAGTTATGGCTGCCCTAGGTTGTTCAAAGTAAGAAATGTGATTAGTACGTGGAGTAGGTTTTATTTCTTCTTTCTTTCCCTCTTTCATTTTAAATAATAGCCTGAGGGGTTACGGAGAGATATTAGAAGCTATCTAGTTCTCTCCTTTGTGGTAGTAGTGAAGTGTGGTGTAGTGGTTTGTTGCTACATAGACATTATTTCAGGTCCCTGCCTCTGCTGCCTACTTGGTGTGTGGTCTTGGGTAACTGGCAGCATCTCTGAAAGTTTGCTTCTTCAGACTTTCTGTTTTATTTCTAGCACCTAGTCTAGCCTGGCAAACAGTAGACAATGAATTTTACCTTAATGAATGAGAAAAATGGTACCTTTTAAGTAGATTTCTAAATATTCTGTAAACTTCAAAACAAATCGATTATTAAAATATGAGCCCTAAATGATGACTGAAATCTTAGTTGTAAAGGTAATTATAATTAGTTCAGGAAGCTCTCTAGGGAAATCAGTTTCTTAGAATTTTAACAACCGTTAGGATGTTTTGAGGACTCTCTTAAACTGCCAGTCCCATGCTGTGAGTTCAAGGCTCAGAGAGTCCTCAGTGCAGAAGGATAGCAGCTGGTGTCTTCCTCCAGACAACACCTCTTTTCTTTATTGTCTTTTCATAGCCTTGTTTTTAAATCCATAATGTCATCTTTTATTTTTAAGATGGGGCATTTATTGCCCAGCTGTAGAACTTCTTAGAAAGGATCATTTTTCTGACTAGTGCTATATGTGGTGCAGAACATAAAAGGCCCATAAATGATCTGCCTTATCCCACTTTTTCAGTCTCCCACTGTAGTCCTTAATCTTGCATTCTATCAAACTGTACTCATGCATTTATGTTATTCTGTTATCTAGGATGCATTTGCCATTTTCTTTCTCCAGCAAAATAAATCATATATTTATTACCTGTTTTCTTTGGGCCAGGTACCATACTAACGCCTGGATCTATCCCAGACCAATTAAATCAGAGAGTTAGGAATCCAGCCCAAACATTAATGTTTTTCCTACCAAAATTATATTAGGAAAAATTTCAGACATTGTTTTATAGTGAATATGTAGGTACCAACCACCTAAATTCTGCTACCATTCACATTTTCGTATACAGTCATATATTGCATATTGAATGATACTTTGGTAAATAAAATAATTATGTACACTGTATAATACTTGATAATAATAAACAACTATGTTACTAATTTATGTATTTTCTATACATTTTTACCGTTAGAGTATACTTCAATTTATAAAAAGAAGTTCACTGTAAAACAATATGCTTCATTATGCTGTCAGCAGCTTTATGTATCTTGAGTTCACTGCATGTATATGTGTGTTTCTCTTTCTTTGTCTCTCTCTCTCTTTTTTTTTTTTTTTTTTTTGTGGTCTGGGAACTTAAACCAGCCTTGTACATGCTAATCAAGCACTCTGCTGCTAAGTACATCCCCACCCTGCCAGTCTCTAGATTACATCAAGAGGCCATGAATGATTGACCCATACCATCTAGATTTGTGTAAATATACTTTGTGATGTTCACATAGGTATAGATTTCTAAGGCAATATCCCCATTGTTAAGCAATGCATGACTGCATTTATAATATCAATTATATATTATACATAGACCTGTGTATTATGTTATATCATATCCCTATACTCATGTATTAATTTTTTAAAATGCATTTAAAGCCAGTAACAAATATTAATACACTATCTTCTAAGTACTCCATCATTGGAGTTTTAAAAGCTCACAGAGGATAATAGTCCAACTCTAATAGTCAAAAGTTAGAGACCTCTAGTCTGACATTTATTTTTTAAGCTGCTACTATTACATACCACTTTCTGTGAAACTTCACTGATCATCCCAATTCAATTTAGTCTTTAATTTCTGTGCTTGGACATTATACCGTTCATACTGTTCTACAGCATTGTTCATAATTGGCCTGGCATTGTGGTTTTCTAGGTCCTACTTCTTGGCTTACTAGACTCTGAAAGCTTCTAGTGCTGGGTCATATGTTAATCATTTATTTGTCCACTCATTCATTATCTATCTATTCATTCACTTATTTATTCCTGGTATCTAGCATAGCACCTTAGATGTAAATATTCAGTAAAAGCTTATTGATTTGAACTGTACTTGAATGAAGAATCTGAAAATGCATCAAAAGGTGTACACAACTTTAATTACATATTGGTTTTTTTTTTTTTTAAGTTTTAGGAGCACAAATTCATTCATCTTTTCTGGACCTTAGCTCATGGTAGACATTTGGTAATTGTTAATCAAGGCCAACCCAGGCATGGTTATTGTGTTTTTATATTTGCCATTGTCTGTATTTGACTGACCTAAATGTAAATCAGAAGAGCAGAATTCATACCAGAAAAATTATGTACATAAGGGCTAGAATTATCTCAAGAATAGTATAGTTGGGGCTGGAGTGGTGGCTCGGCAGTGATGGCACTTGCCCGGCATGAGTGAGTACGCAAATTCCAACCCCAACACCATGTACACAATGAAATCTTGGAGCAGCGAAAGCCACATGAAAAATTAAATAAAAATTGTTTTTCTCTTTTGTTCTCTTTCACTGTCCCTCTCTCTTAAAAAAAAAAAAAAAAGAATAGTGTAGTTGGGGGCTGGAGCAGTGGCTTGCTGGTTACAGTGCTTGCCTAGTATGCATGAGTATGTGAGTTCGAACCCCAGCACTACGTACACAATGAAGTCTCGGAGCAACGAAGCCCACATGAAAAAATAAATAAAAAAAATTTTTTATTTATAAAAATTGTTAAAAAAATAAAAAGGAATAATGTAGTTGGAAAATCCTTTGGCAGAGAGTTTAAAGATGAGGTTTAAAGGGCTGTGTAGCTCAGTAATATAGTGCTTGCCTAGCATGCATGAGGACCTGGGTTGAATATTCAGTACATGCACACGCGTGCTTGCGCAGCAACACACACACACACACACACAATCTGAGTTTCTCTGTGAAGAATGAATAAAAGATGAGTAAAATTTTTTTCTGTTTGGAGAGAGTTCTATCTACCTGTAAATTGCTGACTGAGCTTAGCCAATTTTTTCCTTTTGTTTAGGCCTTAATATTCGTACCTTGAATCTGAAGGCCTTGCATTAGATGATCTATCTCTAAGGTTGCTCCTGACTTTGATTTTATGGACATCTTAAAATCTTTGATTTTCTTGTTCTGTTTAATAGCAGTAGCTATGGAAACCAGGTGATAAAGTAGAAAGAGGTCGTCAGTGAACATACTTCTTCCCTGAATTCCTCTCCACTCTCATTTAGTATGTAAAGTTGCTTACACATGGTGGCTACTTAAAAAGGTGTTTTCTTTCTTTACGTTTCAGCATTATACCTTTGCTTTTTACAGCATGTTCAAAAGAGGCACAAGTTACTACCCCTCCTTGGTTGCCTCCTGACCAGTGTAAGTGTAGAAATAGCATAGTAGGAAATCAGATAGCGTCTTGTAGGTGGTATAAGTGACATTATTATAAGCTAATAAATAACAGACCCAGGACTTAAAACCAGGTTTCCTGACTTTGTCCAGTCATCTTTTTATGTATTGCTCTACTGGTGGCCTTTTTGAAACATCACAGTGATCCTTCATTTATTATAGTCATTCAATTGATTAATAATTAATTATTTCAGTATAATATGTTGGTCATAAATTATTAGGCTCCCTAAGTCTCTGGGGCATTGGTTAAATGTGGTCCAGTTTGTCTTTCTCTCTGTTGTGTCTATTCATTGTCTAGAATGGATAAAAGACTGTCATCTACATTTTGATTACAAATGTTGTCCTCAGGTCTAGCTTTTTAACTGCAGTTTGTCAGAGGGCATTGGTTTCTCATCCTCCCAAACCTATGGCTTACAGGGACTGTTAGAAGACTTAAGATGTGTTTGCTGTCTGCATTCAAGAATTGTGTGTGTGTGTGTGTGTGTGTGTGTGTGTTTCCTTCTTCTCCTCTCAGGACCTGTTTTCCTGTAAATAAATTTTAAAATGTGCTAATCATTGTGCTGAGTATAGATGAATACAGCGACTATTGAGGAGATCTATGAGTGTAAAGACAGTAAAGACTTGTGGAGAAATTATAGGAGAGGGTTGCTTGCAGGGCTGCAGGGAACTGGAAAATAGTATGCACATCCTGGTGAGTAAGTAAATTCAAAGGGTAATGATCAAGTAAGTACAAATTTGTGTTCTGGGAATATAGTTTGAAGTACTAGAAAAGTTTAGCACTGAGAAAATAGATTTTGGAGGTCTTGAAAGGTTATTTTAAGTAAAGTTCTGCCTGTGGAGTGGTGGTAGACTTTTCTGAATAGCTGTATGAAATGGGATGTAGGACTAACAGATGGAAGTGATTATTTCACTTTGTTTATTCACTTGTTCTTTATTTCAACAAGTTTGTTCAACAGATTTTTATTGGTTGCCTGTTCTGTGCCAGTTCTGGATTTGGGGATTTAGAAGTACATAAAATATGAACCTTATCTAGTCTAAATCTGGCAGGGAGGAGAGTGAAAGGAGAGGCAAATGTGTAAACAGAAAATCGAGAGGCAATATGAAGTAGATAGAACTTAAGGTGAGAATAATTGAGGGGACAAGATAGAGATTATAAATTTGCTGCCCTTGAAGGCTTTTTAAGCACAGGTAGGATGACTTAGGCTAAAATGTGATAAAAAGTTGCAACATCAGATTTCAACAGACTTTAGATTATGAGTAAGTTGGACTCTCTTTGAAAATAAACATCTATCCTTGAGAATTCTCCAAACATAGTGAAAGAATGAGGCATGGAGAAAAGCCTATTTCAGGAGGGTTGGTGAAGGCTTTTGACTCTGGGCCTAAAATGAAGCCATTGACTAAAGGACCTAGAAAGCCAGGGAGGGCTTGATTAGGGTATCAGGTGACTGCAAGAGTGTGATTTTGGAATGGGAAGGTACACTTGAGAAGTGGGACAGTAGATGCTCTCTTGGGGAAACCAAGGGACTTGGGTTAGGGCTAGGAGGGTAAGCAAAGGCAAATCTCAGAAGTGACACTGGAAGAAATGGATAAAAAGCACACTAAAGAGTCAATCTAGATTAACAGAATTTTTCTTGCTTGCTTGATTTCTTTTGTTCAAAAAGAAAAGCAAGGAACAGTTGGTTTGCTGAAGGTGAATTAAGATGAATTATGCAAAGAAATGCATCTTGAGTTGACTTTAAAAGATGAGTAAGATTTTTATCAGTCAGAAGAGAGAAATCATTGACAAGAAGTGTGATGGGGGTATGTGTGTATTCATTTAACTAAGTATGCTTGGACTGGGAGTGTAGCTCAGTAGTCTAGCACATGTGCAAGACCCAGGTTCAATCCCTAGCACCACATCCACACACACAAAAAGAATACTGGCAAGTTCAGGGGAACAGATTTCTGGGGTGTAACTTGAATGTAGGTTGTGTCTAGGTATGGTGGTGGTTTAGTTTGTAAGGCTAATGGGTGTCAGATTGTGAAGGACCTTGAATTTCATCTGCATTACTAGACTCCTTAAAGATAAGGCATATCTATATCTATATCTATATATATCCTGTGCAAACTTTATTAATCAAAATATTTTATTAATTAAAATATTAAATATTAATTAAAATATTAAAATATTTGTTTGATCTACTATAAAATAGATACTTAATAGGGCACTTTTGGATTGTGGAGATGGCTAAATTGGGTCCAAGCTTTGAGGAACATTCTGGTTTCTGGGAAACATACCAGTAAACAATTATAGTAAAAAGAAATGTGATAACCTGGAAATACACCCATTGCCTTGGAGCATGGAGAATAGGAAACCGAACTTCTTGGAGATCAGAACACTTCTAAGAGATTTCATGGAAGAAGCAACAGTAGAATTAAGCTTGTGAATTAAACTGTGAGTGAATGCACAGTTTTGGGATAGGGAAATTGGCATTGTAGGCAGAGGAAGCATCATGTGTAAAGGAATGGAAGTGTGAAAGCTGTGGTATATTTAAAGAAGTTGGAGATGCTGGGTGTGGCTTGGATGTAAGGGGAATTAGAGGAAGTTGAAAGGTGGAAAATGAGATTGATGGATAAGCTATGTCAAATGATAGAGGGTCTTTAAAAGAAGCTAAAGAGAATTTTAGCTTTTATTCTGGTATGCAAGCAAAGGGTTTTTAAAGTAGAGGAACTGTATGTTTTAAGATCACCAATAGCTCTGGAGAAAGAGTTGAGGAAAAAGCTGGATATGGTGGGGGGATCAGTAGTTCTTCATTTACTAGAAAATATTGAAAAGACCTCTGTATACTTTGTTCATAGAATTTGAAGTAATTGATTTCTGAAGCAGCAGTATTCAAATCTGGCTGGTGCTAGAATTAGTAATTTGCAAAATACTGAATTTTGACCTTTTTATTTTTTAAGAGAGAATCAATTTTATTTATTCATCTAGTTTTTGTTTCTCCAACACTCAGTTGCATATGTGGTGCTGGGGTTTGAACCCAGGACCTTGCACATGCCAGGCAAGTGTTCCAACTTCTGAACCACCTCTCCAGACCTGAATTTTGACCTTAATCCAACCATACAACATCAGACTTTATGGGGGTCAGGGGTTTACCTCAATATTTCTAAAAAGTTCTGGGTGATTATTGATTTTTTTTGAAGAATTTTATCTCTAAAGCACTGTTTGTTTAATACCAAGGAGCTTATAGTTTCTATTGTAACATGAATGAATAATAAGAAACTATAAACTCCATTGTCAAGGACAATTGCTTACTTTAAGGTAATAGTATTTATCTTCATTAAAACTATTGGTAGCATGTGATAGAGATTTTTTCCTTTAATTTAGATTTTATTCCTTCTATTTCCCAGAAGCATTAGAAATTGCCAGTATATTCAGCAGGATAGTTAACTATATTGACAATCATGTATGTAGAACATAGAATTTTAGAGGAGGGAAATACTGGAGAGATTATATAGTCCAGGGAAACAAACTTTTCCTGTGATGGGCCAAATAGTAAATATTGTAGGTTTAGAGGTACACAGTTTCTGTTGTAATTATTCAACTTTGTCAGTGTAACCTATAAAAGCCATACGTAGATGAATGATGCATCCGATTTTCAGTGAAACCATTTACAAAAACAGCAGTTTTGCTGATCTTTAATGCAGTTAGTTCCAAAGAAGGTAAATGTAACTTGTCTAAGATTGCAAAATTGGGGATGCTCAGAGAGTATACTGTGAAATTCTGTTAGCAATTGTGTTTAACCTTCATATAGATGAATAAATGGAACCTCAAAGTTAAGGCATTTCTCTAAAGCCTAGTAAGTGTTAATGGGTTTCCCACTTAGTTTTTTTTTTTTTTTAAAAGAGAGAGGGACAGTGAGAGAGACAGAGAAAGAGAGAAACAACTTTATTTAGTTTTTCACATGGCCTTCGTTGCTCCAACACTTAGTTGTGTATGTGGTGCTGGGGTTTGAACCCGGATCCTCATGCTTGCCAGGCAAGCGCCGAAACCGCTGAGCCACCGCTCCAGCCCCTCCCACTTAGTTTTTGTTAGGACAGACTTCAGCTTTTCACTACATCATGATGGTTGTGTACTCTAGTGTTTCAGATATGAGATTGCAGAGCAAAGCAAGATTCTTGTGAATTTTTAGCAGTGCTTGGCACACAGTAGGGATTTATATCTGAGTATTATTGACTGAATAGGCTAGCAGTGTTCATGGTATGCAGTGGAACGGTTGTATAATTTGGATTCTTGAATATTTTTAACATGCTCCTTTTGCTCAAAAAATAATAAAAGAGTTATGTTCTTTCTTTTGATTCTAGTAGCTGCTGCTGGTGGTGGTGACAATGTCAAATAACGGCCTAGACATTCAAGACAAACCCCCAGCCCCTCCGATGAGAAACACCAGCACTATGATTGGAGCAGGCAGCAAAGATGCTGGAACCCTAAACCATGGTTCCAAACCTCTGCCTCCAAACCCAGAGGAGAAGAAAAAGAAGGACCGATTTTACAGATCCATCTTACCTGGAGATAAAAGTACAGTATTTTATTTCTTTCTTATCATTTGTATGCTTTAAAAAATAGCTTTCGTAACCTGGATACAAGATCTGTCCTTCCTTGACTTAATTTTCCTTTAAGACCTGTTATTTTCTTGTTAAATATTTCTCTCATCTTTTCTTCCTGAAGTGGCTAAAGCAAAATGGAAAATAGATCCATTTTGTACTCTTTCATTATATTTGAGCAAACTTCTAAGAGAATAATTATGCTCTTGCCAAATTTTATACAATCTGAAGCCATTTATTTACTTACTTTTTTTAAATTCAAGATTTATAAAGCTACAGTACAGTATAGTCATAAAAAGACAAAGAATTCAAAGGGAAGAAATAGAACATACATATAGACAGTTGATCTTTTAATAAAAATGAAAATGAAGTAGAGAAAGGGTGCTCTTTTCAGTAAAGGATAGTTGGATATATACATGCAAAAAAATAATAACTTCTGTCAACACATTGCATCATACATGTAACTCAAAATCAATTATAAAACTGGGGCTGGAGATGTATTATAGTGGTAGAGTGCACAACTAGCATGCATGAGGCCCTCGGTTCAATCCCCAGTACTGAAGAAAAGAAAAAGAAAAACCCCCATAAAATTACATATAAAACCTAAAACTAAAAGTATAAAACTTCCAGAAGAAAACATAGGGAAAAAAATCTTTGTGACCTTGAATTAAGAAAAGATTTTCTGGGGCTGGAGTGGTGGCTCAGTGGTTACGGCGCTTGCCTTGCATGCACGAGTACTCGAGTTCAAACCCCAGCACCACGTACACAAGGAAGTCTCGGAGTATTGAAGCCCACATGAAAAACTAAATAAAGTTGATTCTATCTCTGTCTTTCTCTCACTGTCCCTCTCTCTTTAAAAAAAAAAAAAAGATTTTCTTTTTTCTCAATTTATTTTTCTAATTAGTGTATTATAGTTTTACATAATGATAGGATTAGTTATCACATATTTCTAGATACACACAAATCAGCAATCCAATTTGTTCAATACCCTCCTCTACCTCCCTCCTCCTGTCCCCTGATCCCTTGCCTTTCTTGGGGGTCTTATATTGTTCCTAAAATATCCCAAATGCAGTGACATAATTCTAATACCTATGAAGAACATTTTTTTATATATATGGCTATAGTATATACAATAACATTTATAACTGCTTGGAATGTACCTTGCTTTATCTCAGTTCCAACATTTCCCCTTCTCCTCCCTTCCTATCATCCTTTGTTATTCTTCAAAATATTTGACAATAGGATTAAACATTTACATTTTTGTACAGGTATGCAGCATAGTTTGTTAAAATATTTAATGAAGTATCTTGCAAGTATATCTCATAAACATTAACATTTTGCATTTTTGTTCTATGAATCTAATACATGAGTCTGTCTACCTTACTCCCAAGACTGGGTTTAGGTCCAGCCTCCACAAATGAGGGAAACTATTTGGTCCTTGGCTCTCTGGGTTTGGCTAACTTCGCTCAGCATGATTTCATCCATTTACCTTCAATAGATGCAATATCATTGTTTCTAATAGCTGAGTAAAGCTCCATTGTACATATAAACCATAGCTTTTGGATCCATTCATCCAGTGAGGGGCATTTGGGTTGGTTCCATAATTTAGCTATTGTAAATGAGCTGCTATGAACAAGAATTTTGCTGTGCTGCTGTAATGTGCTGATTCTAACTCCTCTGGGAAAATCCCCAGAAGAGGGATAGCTGGGTCATGTGGTAGATCCAACCCTAATGTTTTGAGGAGTCTCCACACTGCGTTCCAGAGCAGCTGGACCAGCCTGCAATTTCACCAACAGTGTGCTAGTGTTCCTATCTCCCCACAAACCCTCCAGCATTTGTTATTGTTTGTATTCTTCATCTTTGCCAATCTGACTGGAGCGAGGTGAATTTTTTTTTTTTTTAAAGAGAGAAGGACAGTGAGAGCATGTGTGAGAGAGAGAGCGTGCACATGAGAGAGAGAGAATCCATTTTTTATTGAATTTTTCACATGGATTTTGTTGCTCTGACACTTAGTTCTATACATGGGTGTTGGGGTTTGTGCCTGTGTACTCGCTCATGCTGGGCAAGTGCCCTGACCGCCAAGCCACTGCTCCAGCCCAAGGTGAAATCTTAATGTAGTTCTCTGATTACCAGTGATTTAGAACACTTTCTCACGTATTCATTGGTTTGCTCAGTGTCCCCTGTTGAGAAGTTTCTGTTTAGCTCTCTGGCCCATTTATTGATTGGATTGTTTGTGTTTTTGTTATTGAGTTTTTGAGTTCTATGTAAATTTTGGATATTAGTCCCCTGGCAGAGGAATCACAGGCCATAATTCTTTCCCATTCTGTAGGTTGTCTCTTGACTGTTTTGACTGTTCCGTGGCTATACAGAAACTTTTTAGTTTAATGTCATCCCACTCTTTGATTTTTGACTGTAATTCTTTCACTTTAGGAGTCTTGTTGAGGAAGTTGTTGCCACCTCCCATACGCTAGAGTGTTAGCCCTAATTTTTCTTCTAGCAGTTGTATGGTAGCTGGTTTAATTCCTAATTCTTTGATTCATTTAGGTTTGATTTTTGTGCAAGGTGAGAGATAAGGATATAATTTCAATTTTCTGCAAGTGGCTGTCCAGTTTGTCCAGCACATTTGTTGAATAGACTGTCTTTCTTCCATGTTATGTTTTGACTCCCTTTGTCAAAGATCAGATGTTTAAAGATTTCTGGATTTGTCTCAGTCTTCTATCTATTCCATCGGTCTTCATTCCTATTTTGATTCCAGTACCATGCTGTTTTTAATACTACAGCTCTATAGTATAGTTTTATATCTGGTATTGCAAAACCACCACTCTTTCGTCTTCCTTGCTTAGTAATGTTTTGGCTATTCTGGGTTTCTTGTTGTTCCAAATGAATTTAAGAATTGCTTTTTCTATATCTGCGAAGAATAACACTGGAATCTTGATATGGGGATTGCATTGAATCTGTACAGTGTTTTTTGCAGAATGGCCATTTTAATTATATTAATTCTGCCTAATCAAGAGCACAGAACATCTTTCCATCTTCTTATGTCTTCTGCAATTTCTATTTTCAATGTTCGATAATTTTCCTTGTAGAGGTGTTTTACTTCTCTTGTTAGATTAATTCCTAAGTATTTTATTCTTCTAGAGGATACTGTGAATGGGACCAATTGCCTAATTTCTTCTGCTGCCCTAATTTTGTTGGCATATAGGAAAACTATTGATTTATGGGTGCTAAGTGCTAATTTTGTAGTCTGTTACTTTGCCAAATCTGTTTATTAGCCCTAGCAGTTTTCTGGTGGAGTTTTTTGGATCTTCCAGATATAAGATTATGTCAGCAAAAAGGGATAGCTTTTGACTTCCTCCCTTGCTATCACTTTGCTTTCCTTCTTTTACCTAATTGCTCCAGTCAGGCTCTTGAGCACTATATTGAATGAAAGTGTTGAGAGTGGGCAGCCTTGTCTCATTCCTGAGTTCAGTGGAAATGCTTTTAACCTTTCTTCATTTAGTATTATACTAGCTGAGGGTTTGGCATATATGGCTTTTACAAAGTTAAGATAAGTTCTTTTGATACCTGTTTTCTCTAGAGTTTTGAGCATAAATGGGTGCTGGATTTTATCGAAGCCTTTTTCTGCATCTATTGAGATGCTCGTATGGTTTTTGTTCTTAATTCTGTTTAAGTGATGAATCACATTTATTGACTTGCATATGTTGAACCAGCCTTGCATACCTGAAATGAAGCCCACTTGATCATGATGAATTATTTTCTTGATGTGTTTTTTAATGCAGTTTGCAAGAACCTTATTAAGGATTTTTGCATCAATATTCATGAGGTATATTGGTTATTTGCTTACTTTTAAAGTTCTTAAATTGTTTATGAAATCACAAAATATAGGGATTTGAGACTATTTTGTTTTTCTCCAAATCAGTTTCATTTGAAATGCCTTCTTTCCTAATTTTTGATTGTATCTTCTGTATTCAGATCTCCTGGTCCTACACCCAGATTTGGGGATTAAATATCAGTAAGAATAGAACGAAATGGCAGAGAAAGGAAGCAGATTTAACTTGAACTTACTGTGCGTTCACTATGAATAAGTTGTACTAAGCAGTTTCATCTCCTACTTATTAATAAAACTTCTGGAAGAGTTAACAACACGTATGAAAAAGTCGTTTACATTCTTATGGACAAGGTGGTGAAAAACAGAGGTTCGGGTGTCCACATGGATAAATAGCTTTTGTTTTACCCGAAAAATGTTAACCTAGGTTACTGTTGATCTGAAGTAAAGTTCTCAGTTATGCTCACAGGTCCCTGTTCTGTGGCATGCTGTAGAAATTGGCTTTCTAACTGTAAATAGTTATCATGAACTTCAGATTCAGATGGACCTGGTTCACTACTTACCAGCTCCATGACCTTAGACAGTCAGTTAATCCCTTTCTTTTCTTTCTTTCTTTCTTTAATGAGAGAGAGAGAGGGAAGGTATGTGAGAAAGAGAGAATCAACTTTTACTTAGTTTTTCACATGACTTTCAATGCTCCGACACTTCATTGTGTATGTGGTGCTGGGATTTGAACTCAGGTCTTGGGCATGCCAGCAAGTGTCGTAACCATTGAGCCATGCTCCAGCCCTGATCTTTAATTTCTTTCTTTTTTTTGTCTGATCTTTAATTTCTTATCTTTAAATTGAGATAATATCTCACAGAGTTTTTCTGAAGATTGCATGTAAATTTTCTTATATATTACATTCCATGCAGAAAATATTCATCTTAGTTCTCCTTCTGTTTACTCCTTTATTGATGAATAAAAGCTGGGAGGCATAGCTGGGGATCACATGACAAAGTCAGAACTGGGATTCCAAAAACAGTGGGGCAAATATAAAAAGCACAGTGATGATTGGAGAAAATATCCCATGTTGTAGACAAATATTAACTATTTAACGACAGATTGAGGGAGCTGGTAGGTGATAGTATCATTCACCAAAAATGGAACACAGGAAAGAGGAACAAATTAGGAAGGTTGGTGATTGAAAAGCAGACACACTGCATTTGAGGTCTTTATATTGACATATCTAACAGGCAGATCTTACATATGGTACATGTTTATTGAGTAACTTAAATGAACAGAAATGAATTATTATACTGCTGAGGACTTTTAATAAGTACTTGGGGCTTGTGTCTATGTGTATATATCCCTTCTTCAACTCTACTTTCATTGTGGCTTTTTTTTTTTAAGAGAGAGGGACAGTGAGAGGGGGAGAGAGAGAGAATCAGTTTTTATTTAGTTGCTCCTGTGGCCTTCATTGCTCCAACACTTAGTTGTGTACATGGGTGCTGGGGTTTGAACCTGCGTACCTGTGCATGCCAGGCAAGCGCTGTAACCGCTGAGCCACTGCTTCAGCCCCTCATTGTGGCATTTTTGAGAGCCAAATAGAAGAGAAAGTACTTAACTTTGATTTCTTGACTCATTCTCTTACATGGGAACTGTCAACTTCTTTAGGTTTAGGGGCTAGGCAATTTCCCCAAATTATAAGAGATTTGTATCTAGGTAATGTTACCTTCCCCTGAAGCATTCTCCCACATATACAGACACTTTTTAAATCTCAAATTAGGGTTCTGTTTATTTTTAATATTAAACTGTATCAACCAATACTTGTGTAAATAATTAGGCTTTCAGCCCAAGTTTCCACATGTAGTGAAATAGGACTTTTAAATAGAAAATATAAATTGTTCTCACTGACTCACACTGAGATGTAAAATTTCTGCTGAATAGGCATCATCAAAATCAAAAGTATTTGTGTTTTGGAGGATACTATTAAGAAAGTAAAAAGGTGACCCACAAAAAGATAAAATTTTCTTAAATTATGTATATTGTAGGAGCCTTGTATTGAAATATATAAAGAACTTTTATAGGGACTGGAGCAGTGGCTCAGCGTTTACGGCACTTGCCTGGCATGCATGAGGATGTGGGTTTGAACCCCAGCACCATGTACATAACGAAGTGCCAGAGCAATGAAAGCCACATGAAAAGCTAAATAAAACTGATTGATTCTCTCTCTCTCACTGTCCCTCTCTCTTTAAAAAAAAAAAACAAAAAACTTTTGTAGCTCAACAATGAGAAGACAATCTAATTTAAAAATTGGCAAAGAATCTGAATAAATCTCTCTTCAAAGTAGATATATAAATGGCAAATAAGCACATGAAAAGATGCTCAACATCATTAATCATCAGGGAAACACAAATCAAAACAACAGAGACATACTCTTTCACACCCAGTATGATGGATGTCTTAAAAAAGACAGATCATATCAAATGTTGGTGAGGATGTATAGATATTGCAACTCTCATAGTTGCTGGTGGGAATGTAAAACAATGCAGTCACTGTGAAAAACAGTCTGGCAGTTCAACCTCAAAAGGTTCAATGTAGACAAATACCATATAACCCAGCAGCAGTTTCACCACATCCACTTGCTATGATAGTGATAATATGATATGATAATATGGTAATAATAAGTGATACACATCCACATAAAAACTTGAATGTTCACAGCTGCATTTTTCATAATAGCCCAGAAGTGTAAGCAGTGTACATATTCATCAACTAATGAACAAATAAATAAAATGTGGTGTGCCCATACAATGAAATATTATTTGGTAACAAAAAGAAAGAAAATCCTGAATCATGATGTAACATGGATGAACAATGAAAATATTGGGTTAAATGAAAGAAGCCTCACAAAGTTGCCCAGGCTGGTCTTGAATTTATGATTGTCCTGCCTCAGCCTCCTGAGTTGCTGGCATTATAGGCGTGCACCACTGTGCCTGGCTATGGGGCTTCTTTTTGGAGTGATGAAAATGACCCAAGATGATTGTGGTGATGTTTTCCCAGCTCTGTGATATACTAAAAACCATTGAATTATAAACTATATGGGTGAAATATATAGTGTGTGAATTACATCTCAATAGAACTTTTTTCTTTTCTTTTCTTTTTTTTTTTTTTAAAGAAAATTCCTGTTGGAAACAACATATGGAAATCAAACCTTCAAACATCATTGGAATTGAAGGGACAATGTTGTGTGTTGAATGAGGAAGTGAGAGTCTAGAAATCTGAGTTGTAATCCCCCATAAATTTGCTGCCTGATTTGGGTCAGTTACTTCTCTGTGCTCATCAATACCTTTATCTAAAAAATGAGCCAGAATAGCTGATATGCAGTTTCTTTTAGCTTTAAAATCCTATAATTATGAAAATGTAGACTTGCAAAGGTGTCAATGGATCAGGCTTGTTTATATAGGTGAAAAGAAACTAGGCCCTTGTAAAGTACTTTAGTCAATGATAGAGCTAAAGACACAGAGTTCTTCTGGTAATTGTAGCTGAGTAACCCTAGGCCAAACTGGACTCAAAATAAATCTCATGGTCTCAAGATCAAAGCTGCATCTCTGTAGGATGAAAGCATAGAGGTAGAAAACAGAGTTATAAAAAGTTCTTGCAAAATGATCTAATAACTACTCTTTCATCTTCCAGTTATGGAGTTTTTAAAGATTCCATGAGCACATTGGTTTCACCCCTTTGCTTTAAGACCCTTGATGGCTATTATTAATGCATACATTGAATGAAATAAGGCTGAGTTTTTTTTTTCTTTTTGTTTGGATCGTTTGTTCAACCAACAAGCTATTCAACTTAGTCCTAGCAGGATACACAGCAGTGTTGGCAGTGTTGGAAGTGGTATGCCCTCCATAGAGTGTTGAGAATTTATACCAGCTTAAAAATGGTCTGGAACTGGAATTAAAGAATCTAGGTTGAATCCTACCTCTGGCATTTAATTCTATGATTTTTTTTTAAAAATATCCTTTACTTCCAATATTATGCTCTGTAAAGTGGATAATCATAATTTCTGCCCACCCTATATCATTAGTAGGCTTTTGTCTGTCATTTGACATAGTGAATATAGAAGCATTTTCTAAACTGTAAATCAATACAAATATGAAGTTTAACAAAATATCATTTATTGCTTATCTGATATCCAAAACAACTCATTTTCTCTTGAAGACACTGAGGATAGTAAATTGCTTAAGGTCTTACATGTGGAAAGTGATAGAGATGAGTGTGGAATTAAGTCTTCCTAAAATACTTATTTCATCAAAACATAATACTTATATCTCTGTTAATTGTTTTCAGTCCTGGTTATACATTGGACTCACTCATGGTGCTTCAAAAATATAGATGCCTGGTCCCACCTACACTTTTGGAGTCAGAATTTCTAGAGGGATAGTGTTGTGTCTCTAGGGAGATGATAGAAAAAATTCTCTACAGTCATAGTTTAGATTTGAGCTGGCAGTGGGTAGAATGTCTGTGGGTATTACCTAATGGTGACCTCCAGCATGGCCTCAATGTGTGCTTGGGAGGTACATAAATGATTGGAAGGAGAAACTGTAATTGAAGGCCTGTAATAGGTGGTGCTGAGTTGCCGAATTCCATGTGGGAAAGCCTGGTTCCTGTGGTTGGGATCTGGAGCCTTTGGTTTATTCTAAGAAGTCTTGCAGCATTTAGTTTGGCTCTTTTTCTGGCTGCATTTTCACAATCAAACTAGAATTCTCTGAACTTGGGAAGAGTTTAGCAAAGTTAATTTTAACACTAAACTATGTCAGTGTTTATCTCTCCAATCTTGAAATGTTTTACTGTATTGTGCTTAGATTAGTTAGCTCAGCTGAGCCAATGAGAGGTGCTGCATAAAAATAATTTTAAAAAGTAAATAAGGCCAGTGCTTTGTTCTAAAACTTTAATGGCTGTACTGAAACATGGGATTTTCCAAGGTGAGTTTATTTTGCCAAACTCTGAGAAAGCCAAATGGACGAGGCTACAGATAGGGTTAAAGTCGGGATGGGTGAGGTTGCAAGCTTCTTTTTTCCCTTTTTGTTTCTTTAAGCTTAAAACCTCTAGTTGCATGAAATCAGGGTGATTCTTTCTTCTTTCTACCCTCAGCCACATTTTCTCTGTCTTGATGACACTGGGTTGAGCAACCTACTCTGACAGTTTCTTTCTTTCTTTTTTCTTTTTCTTTTTTTTTTTTTTAAGAAAGGGGACAGTGAGAGAGAGGGAAAGAGAGAAGCAATTTTTATTTAGTTTTTCATGTGACTTTCATTCCTCAGGCACTTCGTTGTGTACATGGTGCTGGGGTTTGAACATGCGTACTTGCGCATGCCAGGTAGGTGCCATAATTGCTGAGCCACCGCTCCAGCCCTACTCTGACAGTTTCTAATAGTAATGATAACTCATGCTTGTGAAACTCTTTAGTTTGCAAAGCCATACATTTTCTTTACTTTTGTAATAACAATAATAAAAAATAGCCATGGTAATAACAAGTAATAATAAATAGTAATAATAAAATAATAATAGTAATAACAATAAAATAATAAAAGTAACCCAGCTACTGTTTATTGAATGACTGTTAGGTATTACAAGTTACATTATAAGCTTTGATGTTTGTGAAGAACACCAGGTGTTCCAGGTAGTTAAATATTTTGATTTGTAGACAGGTTCATAGTGATTAAATAACTTGCCCAAGGTATTCTAGTTAGGGAATGGCAGGGCTAGAATTGGATCTTTTTCTGATTCCAAGAACTTTTTTATTGTATAATGCTTACACTTAGAGAATAAGTGACTTGTCAAAGGTCATCTGCTATGTCGTTGTGGTTCATGGAGTCTGAATTTGAACCAATGTCTTGACTTTTGAACTGTACTCTTATTCAAAGCATTTGGATTCTACATAGGGTTTGAGACTCCCAGCCTCACGTTGTTCAGACTTTCAGTAGAACTCATTTAGTTGGTTTTTTTAGCTTATTTTTTTAAACAAATTTGCATTTAATACCATTTATTTTGTCATTTACTGGCATATTCACTTAGTCTGTAAAATGGGGAGGGCACAGTACATATAGAAACTATGAAATCAGACAGAGTGGTGTGTACATACATGTCCAGCTATTTGGGAGGCTAAGGCAGGAGGATTACTTGAGCCAAGGAGTTTGAAACCAGCTTGGGCAACACAGAGACCGCATTTCTAAAAAAGAGAAGTTATGCCAGGATTTTGAGTGCCTGAGGTTGTTATCACTCCTGTCCCTGATTTGGTGAATTTGGTAAGTTGTTCTGTCTTTAGCTTTAGTTATTTTACCTGAATTATGGGTAGATGATAATGTTTATTTCATGAAGTTGCTGAAAGGCTTATAAGGACTAAAGATGTGGAAAGTGTTGTACGGACTCCAGTCATTTTAAGAGTTGGTAGTACTTTCCGTAGCAGTCATATATTATTACTTCTTATTGCTTGTAGCCATTTTCTTTTGGAATCTGTGATTGACACTTCAGAATTGTTATGTGATTTACAAAATAATTTTTTTTTATAAGCGAGAGGGAGAGAGAGAGAGAAAGAGAGAAACAATTTTATTTATTTTTTCATCTGGCCTTTGTTTCTCTGAAACTTAGTTGTATATGTGGTGCCAGAGTTTGAACCCAGGTCCTCACGAATGCCAGGCAAGTGCTCCAACCACTGAAGCCACTGCTCCAAGCCCCACAAAATAACAACTTTTAACAGGGCTTTTCCAACATGAGATTAAAGAAGGGTTCTTTCCCTAAATATAGGTTGCATTTCTGATTGGTTTAGACAGAGCTAATGGAAAAGCCAGATTAAGACTAAGCAAACCAGGGGCAGATTTGCTAAGAAGTTCTTTAGTGTTCTTTCTAGAGTCAGAAGTAGGATTCTAGCTCTGGATATGAGCCTAGCGTTCTGGGATAAACATTTGAAACTGAAGCCCCCCAAATAATCATACCTCGTTAAAACTATAGATCTCAGATACCCTTCATTTCTCTTATTTAACCTTTTTCCGTTTTTCTTTCCTTTCCTTTCTTCTTCTCTTCCTTCTGTGTTCTCATAGTTCATTTGTTTAGTTGTTATCAGTAGGAATTGGTAACACTAATATATATGAATTACTAGAGTTAGGTTTAGTGCTAAAACACCAGCTTTGTGTTCAACATTTTCTAGGGAAACACTCAGTGAATCTCTGTAGACTTCAGTTTCTTTCTCAACCTTAAAACAAATGAGCTAGAGGGGCTGGAGCGGTGGCTTTGCAGTTATGGCACTTGCCCATGATGCACGAGTATACAGGTTCAAACCTCAGCACCCACGTACACAACTAAATGTCAGAGCAATGAAAGCCATGTGAAAAACTCAATAAAAATTGATTCTCTCTGTCTGTCTCTCTCTCATTGTCCTTCTCTCTTAAAAAAATAAATGAATGAATGAGCTAAATGCTTTGTAAGATCACGTTGAACATGATTCTTATACATAGAATCGTATAATGTACATTCTTTTGTTTGCTTTCACTTGATCAACATTATTTATAAGATTCATCCAAATATTCTCTTCCCCCCTCTTTTTAACTTGGGATTAAACCCAGGGGTACTTTACTCTTGAGTGACATCCCTACCCCTTTTTATTTCTATTTTTTTAAATTTTATTTTGAGATAGGATCTCACTAAGTTACTTAGGGCCTTGCTAAGTTGCTGAGGCTGGCCTTGAACTTGCGATCCTTCTCTGCCTCCCAAGTCACTGAAATTGCAGGTGTATGCCACCTTCCTGGCCCAAATATTCTCTTACAGAAATATTCTTTATTGAACTGTTGATAAACATTGGATTAACTTCAGACATCAAGTCTTATGAATGTTTTCTGATCATTCTTATACATGTCTTGTTACACATGTTCACACATTTCTGTTGGATATACGTGTGTGTGTGTGTGTGTGGTGAAACTGTTGGGTCATAGACATGCTCATGTTGTACTTTGTCAGATAATACTGGAAACTTGAATGGTGGTTTCAATTTATGTTTCAGCATCCATCAACAGTTCTTCAGAATTCCATTTATTCTACTACTCTGTCACCACCTCATATAACCAGTCTTTAATTTTAGTGATTTTTGTTGTGTGTGCAGCTTTGTTTCTCATTTCTGATGAGCTTGAGCAACTTCTCATTTGTTAATTGAGCATTTGGATATTCTTTCTTGTGAAATTCCTTTTAAAATTTTACCCATTTAAAAAATGTTTCTTACTGATTTGTAGGAGTTCTTATCTAGATGTAAATTTTTATGTCCTTTATATGTATGTTCCTTCTATTATACTCTTCATGGTATCTTTGATAGATGCTTGCACTGTATGTGATAGAATTTTAGTATAGTTAAATTTATTAATTACTTTCTAATATTTTCTGTTCTATTTTTGAAATCTTTGCTTTCTCTAAGGTGTGATAATTTTTCTCATTTGAATTTTCTGCATACATGTACCTGAGCACATTTTCTATAAATTGTGATAGTCTTCTTTTTACTTTTCATTTTCTTTTTCTTGCCTAATTGCACTAGATGATACCTTTAGTACTATGGTATTCACTTATTTTATTCTTAATCTTGGAGGAAAAACTTCCAATATTTTACAGTTAAGTATGATGTTTGCAAGGCTGTAGTGGTAGCTCAGCAGTATGAGCACCTGCCTGGCATGTAGGAGGATCCAGGTTCAGATCCTAATACCACATACACAACGAAGTGTCTGAAAAACAAAAGCCAGATGAAAAAATAAATAAAATCGATTCCCTCTTTCACTCTTTTCCTCTCTCCCATTCACTTTCTTTAAAAAAAAAAAGTATGATGTTTGCTTTAGAGGTCTTGGTAATTAGCTTATGTTAAAGTTCCTTGTAATCCTGATTTGCTAAGTGTTTTTAATCATGAATTGTATCACATTTCAGCAAATGTCTTTTCTGCATTAATTTAATTGATTATATATGCACTTTCTCTCTTTTTCTTAATGTGGTCAATTATGTTTACTTTTTTTTTAAAAATTGAGGTGTAATTTATACGTTGTATAGTTTACAATATTAAAATTAATAATTCAGTGTTTTTAGTATATTCACAAAATTGTGTAATCAGTGGCTTGGGGTGTAACTCGGTGGTAGAGTGCTTGTCTAATGTTTGAAGCCCTCACCCCATCCCTGCAGAAATGGAAAAAGAATTATGATCATTACAACTAATATAAGTACATTTTTATCACTTCAAAGAGAAGCCCTATTCTTGTTAGCAAACACTTTATTTCTCCCTTCTCCTAGCCCCTGCCTGACAGCCTCCAGTCTACTTCTGTCTATGAATTTGCCTACTCTGGACATTTTATATAAGTGGAATTATATGATTTGTGGTCTTTTATTACTGGTTTCTTTCACTTAGCATAATGTTTTCAAAGTTCATCCATTTGGGGATGTGAGGGCAATCTGGCTGTGACATCTGTTACCCCATTGATTACCAGGGTTGATTGGGCTGATCCGCCTGGCTAGGCGGGTGTTCTCTTCCTACCTCACTGCTCCAAGTGCATCCCTCCTGAATTGGTGCACTTAGTCACAGAGAATGGCCTTCCCTGATAGAGAAGGACCATTCTTTGGTCAAGGGCGTATCAGTAGCTGTGCTCCCTTGCTAGAACCTCCAAATAAGCTCTCAAAGTTCATCCATTTTGTAGCATGGCTCAGGAATTCATTTCCTTTATGTCTGAATTTCATTACAGAGATGTACCACATTTTATGTATTCATTGGTTGAGGGACATTTGGATTGTTTTTGCCTCTTGAGTACTTTGAACATTCACATGAAAGTTTTTGTGCAGTTAGTTACATGTTTTTATCAGATTTGTCTAGACTCATACTTTTAGTCATAACATACACACAAAAATTATAGCAACAATAGCCCCAGGGGACTTAAGTTTATGACCTTGGAATATGGGACCTTCAAGATCCCGTAAAGAATGCTTTATTGTTTCACTGTATCTTCAATTCCAAATTCAGAGTACATGCCTAGTAAAGGATTATGAGATTGGGTTGACTTGCTGGGCAGGTGGAAAGCCAGGAGAAAGATCTCATTGTTTATGGCTTTTGGCCTTTGCTCATGCTGTTTCTTTCTAGAATGACTTTCCCCATTTTTGCCTGGCTAACTCCTGTTCGTCCTTGGTGACTTTTTCTTTTCAGTTTTTTTTTGGGGGGGGTGTGGGTACCAGATATTGATCCCAGGGATGCTTAACCACTAAGCCACATCCCCAGCCTATTTTTATTTTTTATTTTGAAGCAGGATCTCGCTAAGTTGCTTAGGACCTTGTTAAGTTGCTGAAGTGGGCTTTGAACTTGTGATCCTCCTGCCTCAGCCTCCAGAGCTGCTGGGATTACAGGTGTGCGCCACTGCACCTGGCTTTTCATGACCTTTTTTCAGATAGTATCTTCTCCAGAAAGTGAATTATTGCCTACTTTTCATCCTGTTTTGAGATCGAGGACTTAAAACTCAGGGACTTTCTCCCAGGGTCATGCAGTGAGTTAGCAACAAAGATAATACTGAATCCTTCTTCCCCCGACTCCTACTTCAAGATTGTTCCCACTAACGGATTTCTTTTGACTCACTCACCTTCAACCTTCTCAGCTATAAAACAGAGATAATCCATGCTGTCCAGTTCCTTGGGTTTGTTGTGAAGAGCCAGGGAGACTGTGACTGTGAAAGGGCTTTATAAAGGGCTGTGCATGTGTGAAGGAAGAGGTTGTTACTTCCTTGAAGCAATTAACTGAGTTCCAAATGGCATGGAACTTCTTATGGTTTGGCTTCTTCTGTTCTCTCCTACATTCTTGCCTCAGGAATCTTGTTTCCTGCTGATGGTTCCCAGCTACTGAGTACTCAGCCTAAATTGCATAGCACCCAGGCTCTATCTGCCAACTGAATTTTCCTTTGTCCCTTATTTCCACTTTCTCCTATTTCAGCCAGGGTCTTCCTGTTCTCAAGTTTGGTTTATATTAAATTGTTATTCAGTCATTAGTTGCTGCTATTCAAATCAATTAGAAGGAATCAGGAGGTATAATGAAAGGTAAATGACTTAGTCAGGTAGACTGGGTCTTACCGCCATGTGGTCTGTGACTCAGGACAAGTCAGTTTACTTTCCACAGCTCTTCCTTCAGGGAATGGAATTAGATGGTCTCTAAGGTTACTTCCTAATATTTTCTAGGATTTTCCTGAACTAAGTAAACTCTTTGCTGGGTTCTGTTTGAGATTCAGAAATATAATAGTCATAATGAGAAGCCATGATTTTTGTTCTTAGCTTACTGCATTTTACTTCTTAAAAATAGCAGGGGATCATACAGGAAATGACTGGATGGATAGTGCTGTAGGAGACTCAGTGCCTTGGGAATTCGCAGGGAGAGGAAAGGTCAGGAAGTCCTTCCTGGGAGAAATCTTTAAAAGATGGTTGAGATAGAGTGAGAGAGAGCATTCCAAGCAAAGAAATGGAAAACAAAAACAACAAAACAAGAAAACCCCAAACCAAAAAACAGTAAGCAAGCAAAAATGTGAAAGTGGGAATATGTGAGGTCACAGGGCACCTTATTTCTGTTTCATGGACGTGTAGAATGTAGGAGCTGGAAGGGCCTTATGACCATCTAGACCATTTCTTCTATGATTTCATTTCCCTGGGGCTCTTTCCAAGAAGCTACATATCCTCTGACCCACCCTCTCTGAGTTGTCATTGCCAAAGTTCCTTCTGGACTTGACAGTCCATGTCTATGGTGTTACATTATGTAGTCTTCTAATATGCAATAGAAATAATGTATGAAATATAATAACATATATAAGCATAAAAATAAAAATCTAAATAAAACATTAATATAGTTGTACTTCCCTAAAACCTTTAGGGAATTTAGGAACAGAAAGCAGTTCTAAAGCCCTGCCACATGCTACATATTCTAGCTGTGAGCAAGACAGATGGAATTATGTCAAAAATGATTGCTTGACTTGGGCCCTGGTATAACCCTTAGCCTTCTCTTTCTCAAAGCAGCTGCTTCTGGAAGAAAAATTGCCAACTACATAAATAGCTTAAACCCTAGCAATTGGCATGTGGGCAAATGGTTTTTATGAGGAAACTGAAGAAAGACCTTTGGAATCAGACCTCGATTCAAATCCTAGCCTCTCTAGTGTTGAGAGCAAATTATTCAGCAGTAATAATTAGGTTATAAGACTGTAAGAATGAAGGAAAGTAATGTATGTTATAGTACAGATACATGGTAAGTTCTTAATGTTATTTCTTCTCATTACATCAAAGTATATTTTCCAAATTCAAGTTGAAATTCTTTAGGGGAGATAAAGTAGTAGAACGTAAAGGGTTTGGACTTTGATTTAGTTTACTTAATGATGTTAGGCAAATATGTAACACAGTTTCCTAATCTACAAGTAAAAATTGCCTCTCAGTATTATGATGATTATGTGAGATAATATACATGAAATGTCTATTAAAAATCTGTGGGAGGGCTGGGAATATAGCTCGGGGTATAGCAACTGCCTAGCATACATGAGGCCCGGAATTGATCCCCTTCACTAACATTCCCCACCCTACCCCTGCCAAAATAGACAAGCAAACAAATTATAGGATGCCACCTTGGCAACAAATCTAGTTACAGAGCTTTGAGAATACTTATTTTTTTGGTTTCATAGACTCACCAAATATAGGAACTAGAAAGGCCCTTATGATCACCTAGTATACTCTAGCTGGGCACAGTGGTGTACAGTTATAATCTCAGCTACTAGGTAGTGTGAGGCGGCTGGATTGCAAGTTTGTGGGTAGCCTCAACAACTTAGCAAGATCTTATCTCAAAATAAAAAAATAATAAGGGCTGGGGATGTAGCTCAAAGGTAGAGCACCCTGGGTTCAGTTCCCTGGTACCAGGGGGTGGAGATCATTTAATCTATCCTCCCCATAGTTCACATGGGAAAGTGGAGATCCTGGACTTATGCTATGGTGACACAGAATTAAAACTAGCTTGGACTCTAGATCTTTTTCCCCTCCCTATTTTACCTATTTAATTAGGGTTAGTGGGAGGTGTTAGGACTTCAGAATTTCTTTTGGCTGGTGTGCTGAGCTTTAAAACCCTGCTTTAAAATAGGGTTGGTGGGGGGCTGGGTAACAAGTTTTATGGAAGTTTGGCCAGAGCTGGTAAAATAAAACATTTATTCCTGTCCTGGAGAGAACTTACATGTCTTAGGCAGGTTCCTTAGAGTACTTGTCCTTTTGAGACAGATGTCTGATCATCTATTCCTTTCTTTACTTAATATCTAAGCATGTATTTTTGTGCCAGGTACATGGTAGCCTCTGAAAATTGATGATGAATTGGACACAGCCCCTGCACTTGGAATTTAGTCTGGTAGAAAAGATAAACACTTCAAATAGGCAATTACTCTGTTGGTGTTGTGAGAACAGAGAGGGTGAAGAACTGCCTAGGCTAGAGATCAGGGAGAACTTCACAGAAGAGATGATTTACTCTACATCACCTGGCTAGTTAGTGGTAAAACCAGGACTGTTAACTCTGAGAAATGTTCTTTCTTCCCCTGCATTACTTTAATTCAGGGAAAATTCAGTTTTTAGACATATATTGAATATCTGTTTTAAGTTAGGCTCTGTAAGTATGCATGTGAATTAAACAAATCGTATTCTCCAGGGGAGCCTACAACTCGGGAAAGAGCTCAAAAAAGCCTAAAAACCTAGTTATATCCCTCTTTGTAAATTTCTCTTCCCTACTTCTCTTGTAGCAAATAAAAAGAAGGAGAAGGAGCGGCCAGAGATTTCTCTTCCGTCAGATTTTGAGCACACAATTCATGTTGGTTTTGATGCTGTCACAGGGGAGTTTACGGTGAGTCCTAATTCACATAAATCCCTTTGGGCTTTTAGAGTTCTGGCAGTATACTGTTTCATCTTCCTGATGCTTCTTTCTTTGCTTGAGATCCTTATTTCTTTCTTTTTCCTCCTCCTCCTCCTCCTCCTCCTCCTTCTCCTTCTCCTTCTCCTTCTCTTCCTTCTCCTTCCTCCTCCTCCTCCTCCTCCTCCTCCTTCTTCTTTTTCTTTTTCTTCTTCTTCTTTCTTCGACAGTGAGAGAGAGAGAGTCAATTTTTATTGAGTTTTTCAACATGGCCTTCATTGCTCTGACACTTGTTGTGTATATGGGTGCTGGGGTTTGAACCCATGTACTTGCGCATGCTGGGCAAGTGCCTTAATTGCTGAGTCACAGCTCCAGCCCTATTACTGTCTTCCTAACATTCACAAGAGGAACACTTTCCTTATCTCCAAAACTGTACTCAGAGAAGCCTTAAGTTTTCATTCCTTAAATAAACCTCTACCGAGGGGCTTCATGACAGCAGGCTCTGTGCAGGGCATGGATGATGCAGGAACAAATCAGACATGGCCCTGCTCAGAAGGAGGGGTAGTGTGGTGAAGCAGCAAATATATTAAGTAATAACTAATAAGAAAGGTGTTACAAAAGAGGCATGTGTAAACTCTGGGGGCATAGAGAGAAAGGGATGACTAGAAGCCCATTGTTAGCTGCTAGTAGATATCAGATTTAGATCTGATTTTTCTTCAGAGTCCCCTGTAACTAACTACACCCTCCTGAAAACTTTACATGTCTCTTTTACAGGGAATGCCAGAGCAGTGGGCCCGCTTGCTTCAGACATCAAATATCACTAAGTCAGAGCAGAAGAAAAATCCGCAGGCTGTTCTGGATGTGTTGGAATTTTACAACTCAAAGAAGACCTCCAACAGCCAGAAGTACATGAGCTTTACAGGTAGGAGGATTGTGGTCCATGTCAATTATTGCAAGAGATGGTTTTAATCTGGGTGGAAAAACTCCACATGCTTGTTGGTCTGGAGTGAAGTAAGAAAGTAGAAAGAACAAAGGTGGTCCTCTCACTAAGATGGGATTTTGGAATTTGACAACTAAGATGAAGGTTTTTTTTCTATCAAACTTGACTTCATTCCAAAACCTCATTTTTTTTTTCTTTCTTTTGGCACTGGGATTGAACCCAGGGACTCTTAGCCACTGATCTTCATCCCCAGCCCTTTAAATTTTTTTTTTTAAAAGACCTTACAGAGTCTTTTTTAATTTAAAAAATTATGCAACAGGGCATTGATAAGTTGCTGAGGCTGCCTTTGAACTTGTGATCTCCTGCCTCAGTATCCCAGGTTGCTGGAATTACAGGTGTGTGCCACCATGCCCAGCCCAAAACTGCATGTTTACATAAAAACAGCATGACGTTATGGAGGAAGGAACACTGGCTTTGTGCTAAAAAGTCTGGATTTTGATACTCACTATATTCTATAGCCATTTCATTTCTTTGAGCCTCAAAATGGGAATAATAATTCTGTGTTATTTAGGTTTTCATTCCAAATAACTGATAAAATACCTGACAAAAACAACTTAGAGAAGGAATACTTTATTTTGTTTCACAGGTTCAGAGGTTTACCAAGTCCATTGTTCTGGACCCAAGGGCCCAAGGTGAGGTAGAAACTCATGGAAGTAGTGGAAAAACACTGCTCACCTAATGGTGACTGGGAAGCAGCTGAAGGCACAGGGAAGGGCTGCAGGGACAATGAATTCCAGTGACCGACCTCTGCCAGCCATGCCCCACCTGCCCACAGTTACCTCCCAATCAGTTCATTCTGATTTTCTTCTGTCAAATGAAAATCAAGCCAACAATTTTAAATGTTCTTTAGATGTACTCTCTGAGAAAGGAATTGTGGTTTTCATAGCAGAATTGGGATTAGAACCCAATTTCTACACTAGCGTCTTTTGAATAACTAGTTGCCTGTAGTAATTTTATTTGGAGCACCTCCTCCCATGGCAGAGAAATTTATCTTTTGCTAGAATAACTTATGAGAAGGTCTATATTTTTGGAAACTTGATTTTTATATAGCATCGTAGAATGTTAGAGCAAGAAATACCTTAGTACATACCAGCTCCCCCCACTTTTTTTCAGACATAAAAGTCAAAGTGGCAGTGCTGGTCTCTTTATTCCCAGCCTAGTGTTCTTTATTGATGCTACATCTTTGAAAGGGCAGTATTGTTGGAAAAGGTGAGAACCAGGATGAACTAGCTGATTTTGAAGGATGCTTTCCCCTGCCAGTATCTGGCTTGCATCAAAGGGCACAGATGGTGGGGATGACAAACTGCAGCTTCTCTCATGCTGCCATGTTGGTGCCCAGGAGAGGGCCATACATCTTCCCAGCAGTATTTCCTTCCTTTCATTTGGACCTGCTGAGTCTGTCTCACTTCCTTACTGGGTCATTGCAGGGAGGAATCGGGGTGTGGGGGTTCTAAGTGGGAAAGTTTTCTGGTAGTTTATCAAAGAGACATCAAATTAGCATGTGTATCTACTTTTGTTGTGTAAACCTATACACACATTATATATATGTATGTGTAGGATTTTAATTTTCTAGAAGTTGAAGATGAGGGCCAACTAGGCAAAACTGTATATTTGGTATAGTTTAATTTTAATGTTACATCTCTCCTTTCCCTCTTTCTCCTCTTCTTGTACTGTTGATTATAGTAACACTCTCTCAATCTGTGTATTATCTTCTGTGAATCTTATGATAGCTTTTGGGAATTGGCAGGGCAAGGACTATTATCCCCATTTTGCAGACTCAGAGAAGTTCTTCAGGGAAGAATATATTGCCACAGTTTGCCTTATTTCTGGCTATGTGGTTTCTTTATTTGCTTTAGAGCCAAAGGAACTCTATACCTGGCACTTATATGAAGAATTTGGGGTCTTGGCTGTTCTCTGGACTTGGTTCTCAGTTACAAATATGTTAAATTTGATAGAATATTTTCTCTCCTTAACTCCATTCATGGTGAATTGGCAAGTCAGTTTCTTCTTGGACCCTTAGGAATTAGAGAACAAAGCCAAAGATATTACCTGGTCTTTGGATTTATTTTCTTACTAAGATTCCATCAGGTTTCTGTTAAATGTCAGCAAGTTCAGAGATCATTGACTGAAAGATGTACCATTCTTTTATGTACCACTAAGAGGGGAAAAAGCTGCCAACCAAACCATGCCTTTAATTTTGTAGGATACTTCTCCATTATAGAGCTCTTAATATGTAAAAATGTACATCTCAGAATCAGTGAAATATAATTATTTCATCAAGGCACTTGATTCTGTTCTTAAGAAACAAGTCCTTGCCTTTTATTAGGCTTCCCATCATTAATCTCTCTTTTCCTAAGCCCTGGTCTTTCTGGCCCTGTGGGGAGTGGGCATGGATATAAAAGTATCCTTTCTGAAGGTTAAAGCTGCAGGTTAGCTATGATTTTACATAATGTCTCAGGACTGGGCTGTGGATTCTTTCCTGTAGGAACTTCCCTTTGCTGTTGAATTGTAGTTTTGTATTTAGAATTAGATCAGTATTCAGATCTTGAATCCTCTATTTAAAGTACATGAGCCTGGGCTTGAGCAGTGGCTTGGTGGTTGCAGCGCTTGCACGGCATGCATGAGCATGCAAGTTCAAAACCCAGAACCATGTACACAATGACGTGTCGGACAACAAAGGCCACGTGAAAAACTAAATAAAATTGATTCTCTCTCTCTCTCATATTGTCCCTCTCTTAAATAAATAAATAAATAAATAAAGTACATGAGCCTCAGGCAAATCAGTTAACTTCCCTGAACTATAAAATCAATGAAAGTGGATATAATAAAACTAGTACCATAGTGAGGATAATATGTATAGAGATGATAATATGTATAAGGTGCTTAGCATGTTATCTGGCCTATATTACCATTCATATATTATTATTCTCTGAACCTGGGAAGTGCTTGACCAGGGTAGACTTCCTTATTTCTTAAGAAAGGATTAACCATATTTGTTTACTAAGTCCTTTATCTTTCTTCTTTTACAGATAAGTCAGCTGAAGATTATAATTCTTCGAACACTTTGGTAAGTCTTTTTTGTTTGTTTGTTTGTTTACTCTATTCTGAAATGGGCAGATTCAGAAGTAAGGATCAAGAGAGTATGATAGAGATAGCGCCTAGGCTGGGAAGCATTCATCTAGGTCACTCTCCAACATTCAGCTTCAGAATATCTGACTATTCAAAAAGCAACTGAACTAACAAATAGTTATGTATCCGTTCTGGGTTTAGTATTCTAGAAATTATAACCTTGGAATCTTAAGATGTGACTTGAGGGCTGTTATTACATTTGTAGCTTTGAACATTGGAAGAGCCAGTTTGTCTTTCTAAGCTTTAGATTCCTCATTAATAAAATAAGGAACAGAATACACTCTGTCTTACCTAGATGTGTCTTCAGACACCTGAATTTAGAAGAGCATTACGAAACCAGGATTAGAACTAATTGATGAATGGAGCAGATTCTTTTCACTTAAGGCTATTCATTCTGCCTTTTGAAGTTGCAGTGATATCTTGTAATTTGAAGTAATGTTATAGGAATCATTGACATATTGCTTAGGCAGTGAAACTAGATGACCTCAGAGGTTCCTCTGTCTCTTCCAACTTGCAAATTGTATTTTCCATGGCAATTATGAGTATGAAGTGAGATGCTGATTATCTTTGAAAGGGTCTAATAAATAGTAAAATGTGACACATATAAGAGAATGCTGCTATTCTTTACATCTACTGTTGTCTCTTGTAGAAGGGAGGTTGTGCCATATCAATTTACTAAACATTTACAAAAGTACCTGCTTTGTACCAAGTTGTATGTGGAGTAGTGGTGTTCCAGAAGTTATCAGACATTGTTTCAGTGCCTAGGAACTTTCCAGTCCTGTGGAGGAAGCCACAGACTGTCATAGTTCAGCATGCTAAACTTCATGAGGCCAGAGGCTATTCCTAACTTGTTAATTTGTGTCCCACATTCAGTGAACATTTATTGAATGAAAGATTGTATGTGTCAGAGAAAGCTCATTCTGTGCTGAATGAGTTAAATATAATTCTAGAGCAAGAATTAAGGATGAGGGATGAGGGTATTCCAGGCAGAAAAAGAATTGTATATGCATGGACAGGTGGTTCACAAGGTATGCTTATTATACAGAGAACTGCAAGTGGCTTGGTATGACTGGAATATGAAGTGTGAAGGGAGTAGAGGTGGGTTATGAGTAGCAGTGATAAGTAGGCCACATCATATAGCAGTTTGACTTTATCTTAAAGGTAATGAGAACTTAAAGACTTTCAAGTAGGAGAGTAATAAGGTCTAACACAATACTGAGTCACTACCAAAATACTTTGAACCATGTTGCTAGCACTGGGGATTGGTTGATTCTGAGTCATTTATACCCTTATCAATTATAAAAAAAATGTTCACATAGTACTTTGCAACATGACAGATCCCTTCTTATTCAGTATCTCTTTTCATTTTCACTGAAGCTTAATGAGGTGGGTTATTATTCCTGTTTTATAGATTGTAAAACTGAAATAGAGAAGGGTTAATGGCAGTAGGCATCTGATGTTCATTCTGCATGACTTTCTCCTGATTCATGCTGCCTTTCATCAAATGGAAGAGATGTGAATAAAATATGGGGAAAGAATTTGCAAATACAAGGTCTTTAAACAGTGAATCATTGAAGGGGCCTAAACAGTTGCATTGTACCTTGTGGTTAAAATATCTTTATCCTTCTGTGGGAAGAGTGGCAGCTATCATTTATTGAGTGCCTACTCTGTGCTGAACACTGTGTAAAGAACTTTCTATATGCTAGTATAATTAGGCCTCACAATTACTTTTATGAAGGAAATATTATCCCCATTTCACAGGTACAAAAACTTTCGTAGAGACTCATAATTGGAACCATATTAGAACTGGAGTCTTGTGAACACTACCCGTTGAGGGTTCTTTTCACTATGGCAGGGAAGAGAGAGATGTCAAAGAGGTCTTATAAAGGAGACTGCAGTGTGTTGTTTCCTAGTGCAGAGGAAGAGCCTGCAGCTCATGCCATATGGCAGAGAGAATAACACCTGCTTGGTAAAAACCTGTACTGATTTAGTATCTACAAGTAAAACCACTCAGGCTCTCAAGGACATTTTTTTCTCTCCCAATTCAGAACATTTGTCTCTGTAACTCTTTGTTCTATATTTCCTTCCTAGTTTTACAGGGAAGAAATTGTTTTTATTATGGTAGCATATGATTGTTTTCCATTTTGGTATCTCTTGATTTATGAAATAATCAAACAAAATTGTTTTCTATGTAATACTTAAACATTGTGACCCAGAAACATTAGATGACTTACTTCCACCATTAAATGAGTTAGTAGTAGAAATTAGTTCAGAATTCCATTCTCCTGAATATTCATCTATTCATTCATACCATAAATATTTCCTTAGTACCTTCTTCCGTGCCAAAGTATAGATGACACAAAAATGAATGTGCTTGAGGCTGACGCGGTGGCTCAGTGGTTACGACGCTCTCGGCACTTGCATGGCCGAGTGAGTACATGGGTTCGAACTCCAGCGCCCACGTACACAACTGGGTGTCAGAGCAATGAAAGCCATGTGAAAAACTCAATAAAATTTGATTCTGTCTGTCTGTCTCTCCCTCTCACACACACACTTTCCTTCTCTCTTTTAAAAAAAATGAATGTGCTACCTTAAACCATGAGAAAGCAATTAATGACAGATTAGGGAGATAAGAGCTGCAAGAGTGGGCTACATGAATAATGTGCAGTGAGGTCATATTTGATGGAATGGTTTATTCTGCCTGGTAGTACAGGGAAGGTTGCACAGGGTTACTGGATCCTAAACATTTGTTCATTTAACAAGCATGATCTTTAGGGCCCTTTCCTACCTAAAATTCTGTTACTGGATCTGAGATCTGATTCTAAGATTCCATGCTATTTTTGTGCCTGATTCTCACTCATAAAAGGAACACCTCCCATGCGATAGATTCCTTGGGAGCTGATGAGTCAAGGGCTAGTAGGCTCTTTGTTTTTGATCTCACAATTTAGTGATGAATCAGAACATGTAAGCAAGAGTTTTCAAGATAGTGTTAAGTAAACACAGGTAATGAGAAAGGGGAAGTGCTTTCTTGTCTGGAGATAGCATGAACAATAGTCGTGCTGTTCAGGATCCAGTATGTCTGGCAAGAAAACTTAAACTTCACATTAGAATTAAGGAAGTATTGTGAATAAAGGACTGATATGGTTGGATGTGCATTTTAGTCTAAAGTAATGTCTTAGGAAGATTACTCTGAAAATTTACTCAGGGCAGCGGACTTAATTCATGTGCTTATCTCTCTTGCTAGCCCAAATTTCTTAACACTCCAGAACAAAACATGACATAAATCTATCATTGTGAGGAATTCATGAAATACAAAAAATAGATAAGGTCAGATTGATCAGAGCAGAAGCAACCACAGCTTAAAAGTAAATGGAAGAGTATAAAATAGCTCCAGAGAAAATAGACTAAAAGAATCTGTACATGAAACAGAACGTTGTCTTGGATCATCTTCAAGAGTAAATTAATTAAATTCTACATTTGAAACAGCAGGGGCAGCCTCGCCCTTACAGAGAGCAAAAGACAGCAGATGCCTTTATTTCTAAGCTAAAATCAGGTAAATTTCTAAAGAAACTGCTGACTTGAGGAAAGCTACTGCTGTGGGAATAGGGGCCTGAGAGAGAAGCAGAACAAAATCCAAGTTAATTGCAGATATCTATCAAAGATGAAATAAAGGAGAAAAAAAACTTTTGCAGTGGAAGAAAATGCATTAAAAGTCTCCATGCCAAAAATTTCTCATACTTTGATACTTGGAAGGAGAGGACTCTGTACACACCTGCTTTTCCATACCTACGTACCATACAGTAACTCTTGCCCATAACTGTCTATCCATAATTATAGACTGACTCAGACCTGCCATTTGAGAGGACAGTGGAGAAACATACTTACATAGCTGCAGGAAAAACTCATGTCGATTACTTACACTGATCAGTCTAATTCTTCACTTATAAATATGAATGGATAGCCACTGACCTCCAGATACTTGAGGGAAACAAAGCATATTAGAGAAGGACCAAGATAAAGAAAGAAAATTGTCCTCAGAGGACATTTATAATTCAGGAAAGATAATTGTTCAAAGAAATTCTATAGATGTTGTATCCCCCAAACACCTGTATTAAAGGTATTAGGGGATAGAAAGAGTTCTTAGAAATTAAAAAATGTAGCCAGGCACAGCAGCCCACACCTATAATCCCAGTGACTCAATGTGACTTGGGACATTAAGGCAGGAGGATTACAAGTTTGAGGTTACCCTGGGCAATTTAGCAAGACCCTGGTCAAAAACAAAACAAAACCAAAAAACGGGATGTAGCATGAGGACCTGGATTCAATTCCTAATACCACCAAGAAAAAAAAATGATAATAAATTAATTCAAAAATTAAAGAATAAATACATATAAGTAAAGAGGGAATTAATGATATAAAATAGAAAAACAGATGGAAAATTTGAAAACAAAGGATAATAAGGATTAGTCAAGGAGATTTAAGAAGACAAGTTAGAGAACAGAAGGAGTAGAGTGAAAAAAAAAGTAAAGGGAATGAAAAGAAAAGTTCCTCGGCTGAAAGAAAGGTGAGAGTCTTAGGTGAAAGGCCTGTCAATCTCCAAGTCAGACAATTGAACAAGATACCCAAAGATAAAGAGAAAAAAATCTTAAGAGCTTCAAAACAAAATATACAGCCATTGTCCAAAAGAACATTAGCATCAGATATCTCATTAGGAGCAGCACACAGAGGGGCAATATCTTCAGAAGTATGAGGAAAATTATTTTGAATGAAGAATTCTATACACAAAGTAGCGTTCAAACATGAGGTCACAATAAAGACCTTTTTGGACGTGTGAAGATCAAAGTTTACCATCTACAGATCATCCTTGAAAGTATAGTAACAAATAGTAACAATAATTACCTCTGGGGTTGATTGTGATTAAGAATATTCATGTTTACGA
>PVKS010013374.1:0-45083 GCA_004027875.1 Aplodontia rufa | reverse complement strand
TATTAGTGATGTAGAGCACTTTCTCATGTATTCATTGGTTAGATCAATGTCCTCTGGTGAGAAGTCTCTATTTAGCTCTTTGGCCCATTTATCAATTGGGCTGTTGGTGTTTTTGTAGTTGACGTTTTTGAGGATTTTATAGATTCTGGATATGAGACCCTGGTCAGAGGAATCATAGTCCATGATTCTCTCCATTTCCGTAGGAAACCTCTTGACTCTTGATTGTTTCCTTGGCAGTACAAAAGCTTTTTAGCTTTATGGCATCCCATTCACTGATTTTTTACTTTACTTCCTTCACTTTTGGAGACCTGTTGAGAAAGTCTTTGTCTACTCCCAAATGTTGAAGTGTTGGACCAATTTTGTCTTCTATCAGTTGCAATGTAGCTGGTTTAATACCAAGCTCCTTGATCCACTTTGATTTGATTCTTGTGCAAGGAGTAAGATATGGCATGACTAGTTCAATGCCTCTCTAACTTCTGTCTCTTGCTCAGATTGTGCTTCTGAGCTCTAGAACTGTACATTTAACTTTCTATTCAGTCTGTCTAAATCCCTCAGTTAAGGTACTAAGTAAACTCAAGGCTTCATAGATTAGACCATCCAAACGGAAAGCCTGGTCCTTCCAGTTACCAAGCTATATGCCTCTTCAGGGATTCTATAAACCACTCAAAACAATGGTCAATACAGTGTGCAACTGTATGTAAAACAGAATAATCACTGGCACATGGGAAATACCCAATAAATTTCAGGCAGGATAGTTGTTATGGCCATCTCACCCCAAACTGTTCCTTTCCCCTGATTTTCCCATATTGATTGGCAGCATCTTCCACAAGTGTTTAAAACCTGAAATTTTGAACCTAACCTTGAATTATTTTTTCATCCTTGAATAAGACAAACTACCAATAATTGATTAATCATGCCCCCTAAATATTTCTTAAGTCCATCCACTTGCCTCTGTCCTTTTTTGTTATGCTCTCTTCATCCTCTCAAAGTCACCAGCATATCTGGCTCTGCTATCACTTCATCCTTACTTCCCTTTTCAAATCACCCTTTACCCTTCAAGTTCATGGTTCTCATGGAGATGTAAGCATCCTTTTTAAAGCTTATGTCTGATCTTGTCACTACGGAATTTAAATTATATTAATATATTTTATTGCCCTTTCATATGATCAAATTCCTAATCTGTCACTTCAGCACACCCTGGAAACCCATCCTATGACTTAATCTGCAGAGTCCAGAGTGGCGGAACTTTTGCTGGTTTCTTAGAGTTGGAAGTGTTTGTCCATGGTTGAGGTTTGCATGTAGCAGTTATTGAGAAAAAACTTTCTTCCCACCCAGTTTACCTAATTAATTCCTGACCACCCTTTACCTTTCCGCTTAAATGCTATGCTGTCCAGAAAGCCTTTATCAATCTCTGCCCACACAAAGGGCACTACTCACCTTGCTCTACCATTAAACTCAGTGCACTTGGCATTACTTACATGATCACAACTCCTAGAGAGCCAGAAAGCTTTATGAGAGCAGAGACGCTATGAGTGTGATTCTCTGCCCGGTGTAGGCTTGTGTAGAGAAAGTGTTCATCAAATACCTGTTTTATAAGTTTATTTGGTTTTGTGTGCATGTATCCCAGTTGAATTTGCTTGGGTCTAAGAAAAAAGTTCTATAATCAATCCTGTACCTCATTACACTAGCTTACCAGTTTAGAAAACTCAGCTCTGGAGTGCCAAATTCAGATAATTTCACAGGCACATTAAGTTAAAACTGCAGTATAACATCGTCATTTATGCCGTCATAATAGACTCGTTCTAAGACCACCATCAGTTGTCCTTGAGATGGGTCAGAAATCAGTATGTTTCTAGAAACAATATTATCAATGTTCTCATAAATTATCAAAAATCTGTCCTTCCTATACTTCATAAAGTATATGTGAAATCAGCCCAGCTCAAGAAATACAGGAAAGGTGATTACAAGGAAATACAGGAAAGGTGATTATTTCAAGAAAGGTTCATGTGGTTGGTCCAACATTTGATAAAGTACATGTTGGAGAAGAAGAGTGTATGAATGCTTGCAGATAGTGTGATCTAGAGAGAGTATTTCCTCAGGAAGAAAACACTACGGAGTGGACAGAGCCCGGTCACTGAGCTTCTGTGAGGAGGTTTCAGAGCTTAGCTCCATACCCATTAACTGCCATTTGTGTGACAGAGGGAATATCTTTTAGTAACTTTTTTTCCTCATCTGAAAAATGAAAATGGTGAGTTCCAAGTCATCAGGTTGCTCTTGACAATAATTTCTATGTGTGTTAGCTGTTTCATCACTGTGGCCAAAATATCTGCTAAGAACAATTTAGAGAAGAAAGAACTTTATTTGGGGTTCATAATTTCAAAAGTTCAGTCCTTGGTTGGCTGACTCCATTGCTCTGGGACAGAGGTGAAGCAGGACATCATGGTGGAAGGTATGGTACAGGAGCACTGCTTAGCTCATAACTGCTGGCAAGCAGAGAGGGAGGAGTCAGGGACAGGATATAATCCTGAACTCATGCCCCCAGTGACCTACTTTCTCCAACCACATCCACCTACCTATAATTCCTGGCCTCTAGTCCATTAAAAGTATTAATCCATCAAATGGATTATTCCACTGATGATAATCTAATAATTTCACCTCTGAACATTTCTGCATGGCTTTACTCATGAGCTTTTGAGGTATATCTCAAAGTCAAGCTAAAACACCACCCTAGAATCCACTGAGGTTCAGAGAAGTTAAGAATTTTCCTGGAGTAGTATCCTGATAATTTATAAAAGCTACAGGAAAAATGAAAGTATGATCTCTTGGGGCTGAAGTGGTGGTTCAGCAGTTACAGCACCTGCCTGGCATTTACAAGTACATGGGCACCACATACACAACGAAGTGTCAGAGCAACGAAAGCCACATGAAAAACTAAATAAAACCGATTCTCTCTCTCTCTCTCTAAAAAAAAGTATGATCTCAACCTAGAACTCTTTTTGCTCATTCATAAAAGATTCTCTAACCCTTAAAAAATAATAAAATAAGTGAATAATCCTAAGAAGGAAATAAGTTAAGCCTAAGTTCTATCAACTCCCTATAAAAGATATAAGAGGGTGTGTGTCAAATGTAAACTAACAGTTGATGGTCTCTGCTTAGAAAGATTTGAAATTATATTTTCCAGAAAAATTGTTGGGTAAAACAGCCAAAGCAAGAGGCCCAAATTCAACAACACTGTTTTCTTCTGTTCTTCAGCAGAAAAATAAATAAACATCTTAAAACTGATATGAACATTTGTCTCTATCGATCACTTTACATCAATCCCCAAGGGTGAGGGTTTCCTTTAACTTCTTTGGAATCATGAACAATATTTCTGTCACCTTCCCTGGTTCTAATAAAATTCTGTGATGGGTTTTAGATTACACTCCTCCAGAAGAACTCCTTCTCAGTCGTCAAGTAGTCTTTGTTGTCCACAGCCGCTTGCAATGAATGTGAGGGCAAAGGTCTCTGGTTACATCCACCAGTGAAATCAGACTCAGCTGCACGAGGAACGTATTATAGGGTAGAGTCCAGCATCTGTCCCCATAGGAGGAATGCAATAGTCTCCTAGTTACTCCCCTTGTCTACTTGTGATGATTCTATAACCCATTTCCTCCTTATGTTGGAGAGAGCCAGGATTTTTTGCAACTCTGACCTTTGCAGAAAATAAAATAGCATTCAGTGAAGGAGTCGAATCTAGTCTTGGGAATATTTTCTCCAAGAGAAGAGGTTGATCAAGTTTAAATGTAAAGACTTACAAACCCCTCCAAATATTTTTGCCTCTTTAATTGTTCCAGCCATTGCCTTATTACTATTCATCTCATGTTGGAATAATGGAATGCTTAGATCATGGTATTCATTAGGGGAAGCAAATGCAGTATATTCAAAAAAGCACTTTGAATAGAGCTCTTTCCCTCTCTGAGGCCACACTTCAGTAAGCTTTCCTAATTGCTAAGTGCTCTGCTCTGGCTTGAAATTTAAGAATTTCAAGAAGTATGGAACACACACTGCACCAGTGAAATCAGACCACATCACATTACAGGGCCTTCATTAGCCACACAGACCATTCCGGTTTTAAATGATCACAAAGTGTGTCAAAACTTTATATATACATACCTACTAAATTATTACAAATAGTGTTCATTTTGCACTTATATACATACATACATACACTACATGTGTGTATGTGTGTGTGTGTGTGTGTGTGTGTATATATATATATATATATATATATATATACACATTCTCAAAGATAGAAGGCCCAGGGTTTGCCCTTCAAGTACTCTTGCCCTCCAACAGAGTGAGTTCAGAAAAGCTCTGAGCCTCAGTTCCTTCATCTATTAAATATGAAAAGTGAACTTGTCTTACTCACCGATTAGGTCATTTTAAAACCCTGATGAAATGATTTGGGTCCAGGGAATTGATGAATTCAGGATATGATCAATAAGTTTGCAGAGGGAGACATTTTCTAAGTTCATATGTATTGTCAATCTTGGAATCAAAACAATTCAGGTTACTTGCTCACAGCATCTCTGATATCCTCAGCGGGAGCTTGCAGCACAGCCCTTTGGAGGACCAAGAGCCCTGCTCTGAGCAAGCCCGAGCCTCCCCCATTTCCTGTCTAGAATCATTCTGAAGAAGTGTACTCAAGTGGGACAATCAGTCCATTGTTTGAAAGATGCCAAAGTTTCTTGAAAATCTAATTTTCAAGTCCATTCCCTGGGGTGAAAAATATTATTCACTTAATCCAGTGTTGCATTAAAAAATAGAGCTCTTCTTCACTTGTTCCAGTTGGCTTACATGGCTGTGTACTCAATAATTCTGAGTGTAAATGTAAATTACTTGAAATAACCCAAACATCCCATCACCATAGAAACACATGCATTGAATGAATCATTGTACAGCCATGAGATGGTTGTGAAATTGTTTTTTAGTACGAAGAAGCACCATATTATAATCTTAAATAATAAACAAGGTTAAAATTTGCCATATCAAATCTATGTAAGCATGTTTTGATCCCAGTGGACTCCAGATCATGTAAGCAGAAACAACCTTCTCCTTTCTTCTAGTTGTGCTTTAAAATCTAGGCACTCTTTCTCCACACCTGAGCAACGGATTTCTTGAGGCAAACCATTAATTTTTCCAAGTCATCTCAAGCATACATACATGGCAGCTTCCTGACTTGTGATGGAATTTATGTCCAGATAAACCTACCACAAGTTGAAAATATCCTAAGTAGAAAGCTCATTTAGTACACCTAAACTATGAATTTCACAGTTTAGCTCGGCCTACTTTGAATGTGATCAGAACTCTTACATTATCCTGTAGTTAAGCAAAATCATTCAACACAAAGTCTGTTTTACAAGAAAGTGTTGACTATCTCATATAACTTATTGAATTCCTGTTTCCAAAAACACACTGGCAACACAGTGCCCTGTATAGTGGTAGATATTTCCCCTTGTGATCCCATGTCTCCTGGAAGCTGTGGCTCACTGCTGCTGCTCAGCATCACAAGAGAGCCTCACAATGCATAAGGTTAGCCTGGGAAAAGATCAAAATTCAAAGTCAGAGTACAAAATTGAAATTGCTACTGAATGCATTTACAGCATCAAGTAGGAAACTTATGCCAAACTGCAATAAGTCAGGGACTATCTGTGTGTATGTATATAGCCACCATCAGGCACGAAAACAGTCCATTTTAATAATTAAAATGTCAAGTCCAATAATTTAATTCAATAATTAAAGTGGTATATCACACTATCCACTAATGAAATTTAAATTTTTCCTTCTGTGCCATCCCAGAGTCTCACTTCATACCCGGGAGCCTTCAATAACAGAGATACATGATCAGCTTCTTTCTTTTCTGGTTGTTCTCTTCCTCTCTTTTACTGTCTCAAGGCTGCCTTGGGCTCTTCTAAAACCAAGACAGGGAGAAGAAGAGAGGTACTGAGCACCGCCAAGCACAGACATATTCTGCCCTTGGTTCCTTCTAGGGTGGTCATTTCCCACTAAGAATGACTTCTCTTTGAGGTGGGTCCAGTGGTTCTTTAGAAGTTCCGCAAGGGAGGCCTCCACCTGCAGCTCCCAATACCTGCTCCTGTGTCTTATCCCAGCTTTCCCTTTCTAGACTGAGCCCCTGAGCTTCTGATGGCCCACCTGTCACCTGAGACACTTTCACTCTTTAAACATTCCTCTGGAGCAGAGATACTTTCAGAACAGCCCAGACCCCTTCCCCAAACCTGCAGCTCTCCTGTACCCCCAAGTACCTGTCCATTCTAATCCTCCCAGATATGAGAGCTATTGCTCCATTATAGTCCTCAGGTGGGCATGTACCAGACCCTTGGGTTCCCTGGGCACTGCATCCTTAATGCTTCCCTGGAGACTCTCCAACTTAATTTCGGGTGAGAGACCAACATACTCCTCCGCATGCCAGGGTTGGAGTGACGCTCAAGGGTACATGGCACCCGCAACTCTACAGCTGAGCTTTCATCTGTCTTCTTTGACTTCAACTCTTTCATACCCTGAAGTTATGATTTAAGGTTTTGTTTTTTTTTCATTTTTTTAAATAATGGAGGTAAAATGATTACCTTCAAATGTGTCCTGGAATTCTATTTAAAAATTTGACATTCTTTTTTCCTTTAAAAAAGTAAGTAATCAGTCTTCTATCTCACCCACTTCTTACTTTGATTGACAGTGTCTCAAGAGTGTAACGTATGGTTTCTATAATGTAATGCTGCATTCAAATCAGATCTGAAGTATTCTATGGAGCTACTAAGTGAATTACCAAATGTATGACTTAGGCATTCTTAGGGAAAACAACCTTTGTATATCTCAAGTGATGTCATCCCAAATCCTTGCTTGTCTCTGCCTTTTTTTTTTCTTTTCTGATGCATTAGATAGAGTATCAAGAAGATTCACCAAAGGCCACTAGCCAGTACAATCAGGAGGAGATTGTTAAAAATAAACATCATCCTCTCCTTTTGCAATCTAACCAGGAAAGAAAAATCATTTTCTAAGTAAAAATAGGCATGCAGCCTGCTCAGATAATCTGTGAAGATACTGTCTGAGCTGAGGGCTTCAGCTTTGACTCCACATCCAATGAGCTGGAGGTCTAGAAGTTCCAGGTCCAAAGAAATGGATTTCTGCCAGTGCAGACTCATTAGAGCTGATGCTATCACTGTGCTAGAAGAGGAACCTTATGTTCACCTCAGGGCTGCCAACTTTCCAGCTGCTGTCCTCATCAGCAAATGGCAAGGATAGCTCTGAATTTGGACTAGAGAAAACACTGCAAGAGCCAAGCTAGTCAATGAGCCTAATCATGATAATGCTAATAATAGCAAACCTTTGCTGGGCACTGATCCTGAGCCAGTACTGCTGAGAGCAGTCTGTATATATTACCCATTTAATTCTTACTGGATGACTATTCTGCAGGGTTAGAAATGAGCTCAGAGAGGTTAAAGATTTTGCCTACAATCACTCAGCTTACGAGTTGTAGAGCTGGGTTTTGCACTCCAGCCTCTCTAAAGCACTAGCCTAAGATGCAAACACACATCCTTTATGTCTCCAAAGCCCAATCCCTGAGCAAGAACTCTAGTCCTCTAGGATGTGGCTCAGACACTCCAACCCCACCCAGGTCTTTGCCCTATCACTCAACCAATTCCAACTTCCTTCTAAGTACCAAAAATAGGCCCAATCATGCTTAGATCCCAAGATCAGACAAGAAATGGCATTATCAGAGTACCGTGGGCACAGACTATCACTACCAGATCAGTTCCCCTCTGAGCATATCTTCCTGCACTTCTATGATTCTTTGCTTTTGCTCATTACTTCTGCCTTAAATGAACTCTCCCTTCTTTTCTGCCAAGAAAACTGTAACATTCATCTATTTCCTGTTTAAATGTCACTTTCTCTGTGAATCCTCTCCCAACCTTCTCTTCTCAACAGTTGGCATCCTTAACTCTGCTCCCTTAGTGCCAAATTCACATTTTGGCATAGAGATTAGCAAACTGACCACAGGGCCAAATCTGGCCTGATGCCTGGTTTTGTATGGTCCACAAGCTAAGAATAGTTTCTACATTTTTTAATGTTTGGAGAACAAAAGTAGAAAGAAGAAAAATATTTTGTGACAGATGAAAATTATATGAACTTCAGATTTCAGTAAACATAAATAAAGCTTTATTGGTACACAGCCATACTCATTTGTTGACACATTGTCTCCAGTCATCTTTGCCCTATAATTACATAGTTCAGAATTTGCAACAAAGACATATGGCCTAATCCATAAGATATTTATAATTTATTTGCTATTTGGCTCTTTGTACAGGAACTAATTGCTAATCCTTGCATTAGTGTATTGTCAAATAGTATTTGAGAGGAATGTTCCTGTGTATTACTGATTTTTATATTTCCTATGCTCAGCACCAGGGATAATGCAGTAATCTGAACTGTTGGCTGCAAGCTTGCTACCATCTGCAAACTTGAAGGAACCAGGGGTGGGAGCAGTTTCAGGATTCCTAAAAAGGAAAATCACATAGAGTCAGTCACTCTGAGAGAAGCTGTGGTCTCCTGTAGAGAGGTAAGAACCACTCAGGATAGGAGCCAAGAAAATCAATACCTTGACTCATTCTCCTCTCTTCCCATCTCCTGCTGGGTCACCCTATTAATGAAAGTCAGGGACTGGAGTCCTGTCAATGCCATGCATGGAGACTGGTTCTTGGAAAACAGAGCAAGATGGAAGAAGATAGGAAATCTAAAGGAGCCAAAGGGAGATAACCTTTGAGTATGGCTGTGTACTAATAAAGCTTTATTTATGTCTACAGAAATATGAACTTCATATAATTTTCATCTGTCACAAAATATTTTTCTTAGTGGCAAGCCACATGTGTTCTTCAGCCTTCAATTTCTTTACCTGTAGAATGGTCAAGTTTGATTTTACCTGTAGAATGTGCAAGTTTGATTATAAGACCTTACAATAAAAACTAAAACAGCAACAAAAATGGAAGTTATTTGTTGAGACCTTATTTTGTCACATAGCCTTCAGAATAAATATTATCACACTTAAATGGATGAGAAAATCAAGGTTTGGAAGATGTTGGAAGACATTCATTCACATAGCCAACTGCCCCACTTGAAATGTCAGCACACTTTCCTCTTACATTTTTACTTCCATAACCCCAGTCTGGTTTTGCACCAGCCGAGATACTAGCTGCTTGGGGCTGCTGTTATCCTTCAGTTAAATTCAGCACTCACTATTCATCTTCCCATCACCTGCTCAACTCTCCTGCATTTACTGATTTTGTATCTTACTCCTTGATCTCACGCCCAGTTTCCCAAGGTCTCCCCAGTTTCAGGTAATATCTCCCCACTGATGGATTGAAGCTTCCTGGAAGATTAGAAGTAGCAAGGATATACAACCCCTCATACTTAATCTCTTTCTTTGTACTACCATAAGACTTGAGTAGATGTCCTGGTCACAGGGAACTCAGATGATAAGTGTATCTAGATTTTTTGAGAAACATGTTGAGGGCTGAACATTATAGGTCTGAACCTTGGTGTGTTTATTTATTTATTCTGAGCAATTTGCTCAACACTGGAATCCTTGTACATCATCTTATGGATATGATTTTTTAATTATTCATGCCATTAATAATTGACACCATTAATAACACTGTAATACCATTAATAATTGAGCACATAAAATGGAATTCTCTGGAATTAATTTATTATCATTAATTTTCCGTGCCAGTTTACCAGAGCACATTACAATGGTGGTCAGGATGTGTGCATCAAATTATTTAACTAGTCATCTTCAGTTTTAAAAGGCCAAGGAATTGTGGAATTCACTTCAACCGCTTCCTTTTCTTGCGATTAATAGTACCTCTTTCATCTTTTCTTCCTCCAGGGGAAGGAGAAAATCTTGGGAACAACTCCCTAGCACATGCTCACTGCTTGCTTATAAAATGTGAGCTAAAGAAGAGAAGGAAGGCAGTGGGGTTTTAGGTCAGTAGAGCACTTGCCTTGCATGTGTGAGTCTGTGGGTTCAGTCCCAGGTCTGGAAAAAAAAAAAGAGGAAGGAAGGAAGAATAAAAGGACTATGGAAAGTTGCCCACAGAATCACAATGCCTTGCAACAAACACACCCTCTTCAGTGTCTTATTAGCCTCTCAAACCAGGTCTGGAGCTCAGATCCGTTCTTGCTGTAGATCCTATGGTCTGGGATAAGTCCCCTTCTCTATGTGAAGCTCTTGGTACCTATTTGATTCCCAAGGATTCCTCATACTTAAGCTTGACAAAGAAAAATAGATCCCTGTGTCCCCCCAATCTCTCCTTGATGCTATCCCTGAAGAAACTCTTATAATAATTTCATAGCCAATTACAATAGTAACACTAAAATACATACATAGATAATATTATGGGATTAATATTTTCATTTTACCAAATTCCAATCTTCATTCAAAGAACTGAAATTTATTGAGACTCATTTCTTTTAACTATGAAAGTGTGTAATACCTAAGGCAAGGGTGAAAATGGTAGCGATAGAGAAATTCAGCCTTCAGTTCTCCATTATAAAGACCAGGTTGGCAGGGAATTTTCAACGGTCAGTGCCTTCAGAATCTACTCAGGTGCACCCAAAAGCCTTGCCCATGGGGAATGATTAGCTCATTCATTTTGCCTGGGACTTCCCTAGCACCAAGTCCTATGTACCAGGTTGAGTCTCTGGAGTGGAATCTGACCCCATGCGCATATCCTTCAAAGCAGAGACATTTTCCCTCAGCAACTGACAAGGTTAATCTTTATGAAATTCTGGGTCTGTTTGCTCACTCTTCACCCCCAACCCTTTCCCATAGACCAGCTAAGCTGGGTACAGTTGTCCACAAAGCCCATTGGTATTCTCTGACTAGAAAATTAATGCCATAATATCATCCTATGAACACCCATAACACTCCATAACTTTATAATGGTGTTGTCCCCATTCCATCTTTAATGATAGCTATTGCTGAATTTGTCTTCCTCTCCCTCTAGACTGTGAGCCTCAAATTCCATGTCAGTGACTAACATGTGAAGAAATAAGGGAAATGATGTCACACCTACCCATCTCGTCTTGTATGTCCATTGAAGCTTATGGGACCTTTCACTATTCAGAGATTAAACAAATGCAAAAATCTGTGACACCAATATCTAGGTTCTCCTATCACCACCTGAAATCCTAAGATTCATTTTGCATGGCTCTTAGGTTGATTTGTGCCTGAATAACTCTGCTAAATAATAGATACAAAATCACTTTAGAATTATTTAAGAGGTTAAACCTTTATTTAAACATAGTCGATCTTATTTTTGAAATAGGTCAAAATCTAGTAGCATGAGTTAAATCCAGATAAGATGTAATGCTTTACAATCTAATACTTTTTTTAGAGATATAGTGGGAAGGGGAAGGGAGGGATAAGGGATGGTAATTGTGGGGGGCACTCCTGGGGATAATTGCAATATCCAGAATATATACACATTTTATATTATTTTGTTAAAATCTTGTAAGGTTGTTCAAAAATAAAAAAAAAATAAAAAATTATTAAAAAAAGAAATTGCTCTTCTAAATTGTACTAATGTTTTCTGATAAAACAATATAAAGAGATGACTATTCTCTTGTAGCAGACACTTATTGCTAGTCTTCTTTTAGTTGATTTAATAGTTTAGTTCATTGTTTCAGATCTTCAAAAATCTTCTCTGTGTATAAGGGACCCTTTTCACCTTATGTCCCTGGAGGTATTCATAACTGATATAATCATGTGCTCTAGAATACAAATTTTTCCATCACTTTGACCTTGTTTAACGTTCCTCCTGGATTTAGTCTTCCTGATTAAACAGGAGGGAAAAATATATGGTATCATCTGGATACTTAGATGAAGGATATTGAACTCCATTGACAGAAATCTTACCCCTGATGAAACTTATCAACTATTAATTAGTTCACTCATCTGGCCAGGGATCCATCTGCATTAGATGACGTTAAATACCAGAGCAAAAGGAGGTATCTTGGATACAAATGTCCTTGGATTGGAAACTCTTTGTCTTTGTGGCATTGAGGTTTCGAATTGGGTATTGCTTAAAATTAAATTAAAGATACATCTCCAAATAAAATTCTAGGTCTTTTATCAGCACATATTATCATTTGTTATACTAAATATCGATTTACTTATTTATGTCTATCTCCCTGCAACTTCAATAATTTCTATACAGTTAGGGATTTTATGAATAGTACACAGGTTAAAGAGGAATTTATAAATATTCAAATTCAAAATCTCAAATAGAAGGGCTCTTCAAAGCCATCTTGTCCACCTTACACTCCATAACTCTCTGAGCTGCCATCATCTTTAACATGAAATGTTCCATTTAAGTGGCTCCAAGACATATGGTCTCTCAGAAAGGAAGCCCAGTCCATTTGCTTTAATTACGGCATCTAATAAGTTTACCCACAAGGCAGTATTTGCATAAAGTCACACTTAGTTTCATACTTGTTACAATGGACTGAGCCTTATAACTATCCCAAAGAGTTAGTATTTTCTATCAAGTCAAATGCAATTTTTTATAGACCACATTTGTTCCTATTACTTTCTAGGTGCTTTACTCACAATAGTCCTCATAATAATGTACTGAGATGATGCTTTGCGTATTCATTTTCTAGATGAACCAGATGAGCTTCACAGAGAGTCTTACTAAGGCACTCAGCCAAAAAGTGGCAGAAAACACAGTTCTGAATTCAGATCTTCCTAGTGTTATTGTGCTTGTTGTTCAAAATAATACTTGCATAACACTTACGCAAATGTTCACACATCCATCTCACTTGAAGTGTATTAGCACTCAGTGAATAAGGAAAATATTATTCCCCACAAAGTCAGAGCTGGAAAGAAGCATTCAGTACAATAATCAGTGAAGCTCAGTTAAAACAAGATAATTGGAAACAAATTTTATTGTTTACACTAACACCCTAACACTACCAAAAATTGTTCCATTCTATCAAGTCAATTCATCTCGAAAGATTGATATTTTTTTCATCACTGAATTAATAAACATAAAACAGCACAGATTCCTCACATAAGCCATGATTCCAAGTGAAAGGGCCAAGTTGCAGAAGGCGTGGAACCCACATGCTACTAGGTCATAGTCCTGCTAAAGACAGAGACATTCTCAGAAAGGCTCAGGAACGTCACTGAGGTAGTGAGTGTTATCTGTTAGGCAGCTCTGGGACATCAGGGCAATCCAGATGCTCCATCGAGGTAGTCTTTGTGTTTAGTTGCAAACAGCTCCCTCTCCTCTACTAGATTTGTGTCTTAGACATGTTGCTGCCCTCATAATGAGTGGCAGAAAATTTGGCACTTAGTAAGGGACAATGACAATATTGTTACTCTCCACAATAGCATAGACACTCATCTTGTCAAATAAATGAGTAACTTTTCATGGATTTATTTTTTACCTGGGGGAATTTATATTTACTACCCAATGAGAATAACTAAGGTTCTTGAAACAAAGACTAGAAATGAAGAGCAGAATTTATCAAGATAGGAATTTGAACACTTCATTCGTGTTAAGACAAATGAACGGACAGAAGCAAAATTCAGTGTTGATGAAACCGAAGCAAAGGATTTTGTGCCTATATGGAATTAAAGAAAGTTTCTTAGAGGAGGTGACTTTTGAAATGAGCCTTGTATGGAGATTAGGCAATCAGCAAATACGGTGGGGAGAAGAGGACTTGATATTATTTCTCATGGTTTTTACAGTTTCAGTACCTGATATTCTAAGGCTGAATCAATGGAACATTATGGAAAGAGGGAATTTCTAACACCCTTTGTAGAAAATCTAGCATGATAGCTCAATAAAATGTACTTAGTCTGTGCAGGTCTCTGGCCCACATAAAAAGAAAACTGAACTTAAAGTTGTCCCCTCAGTAGCTGTCTCCTTGGCTGTAGAAATTATGCAGAAGAAAACCACTTGGAAGCATACCTAGAGCACAGAAAATTTTGTGCAAATGATCTGGAGGTATTTACTAAGACCTAATTTTAAAACATAAAGGATAGAACCAAATTCTTGCTGTCCATGTGTGATTTAGCCATTTTTACCATTTTTTGTAAAGAAAACAGTCTTACACCCACCAATGTGCCTGTTTTGAGGCACATTTTGCTCCACTAAAGTTGCATCTGGTTGAGCCAATTCCGAGCCTTAAAACTTACAATTATTAAGCCCTAAGAAACAACAAACAATTATATAATAGTTTTGTACCTTAAATCAAACCAGTCTCTTAGTTACAGACATGAAGCATAAAACAAACTGTTATAAAACCTCAAGAGACCTAAGTTCTTCAAACCTTATGTCTGGGCAGTGTCAATCTTTATCTCATCCTTCAGGGGTCCCCTAGTTTGTGCATTCTGAGTTGGCTGTTTAGGTATAAGTAGCCACGGCTCTTTACCCTGTGAATTCAGTTCAAATTGAGACATGAATACAGGAAGTAGTATTTCCACTTTCCACTGCTGGAAGACAAGGACTAAAATTTAGGGATTAGTGAAGAGGTTCAATACAATTTTCTTACCCAAATTGCTTGTGGGAATCAAAAATAAATATTCTCTGAAGCAAGTAGCATTAATTTGTGATATTCTGTGATATGTAAAGAAATTATAAGGCATATAGAACAACAAAATTCATATATACACATATATCACCTGTATACAAATATCTATATATACAAATATTTATCACTGATAAAGTCATCCTCACAAGAGTTCCAAGTATAAAAAGTGAAGAGACAAAGACCTCAACCAGGCTTGAAATGCTAAAGAAATCAGACAAACAGAAAATCAGAACCTGTAAAAAATTAAATGGAATTTTTAAAATTGATAAATAAAATAATTGACATTTAGGAATTCCTTGTGTTTCATGTTAATAAAATTAATGTTAATAAAATGTTGAACTGGAAGATAGATGTTGGGGGAAATACAACTCAAAAACACACACATACATAAGGAGACAGAAAGAGAATGAACTATGAGGCATAAAGAGCTTAAGAGGCATGTGAGACAGAGTGCAAAGGTTTAACATGCACATCTTAGAGAGCCAACAGGAGTGGAGAGAGGGAGGAATGATGGGGAAGACATATTTGAAGGTACAATGGGGAAGGATTTGCCTAAACTTCAACAAAGGAACAAACTTAGAAGGAGCCAAAAGTTGGATGGAAGGATGGATGGATGGATGGATGGAAGGAAGGAAGGGAAGGAAAGAGGGAGGAAAAGGAGGTCAAGGGAGCAACAATATTCACTCCAGTGATGGGAGACTACATAAGAGAAAAGGTAGGAGCTGCAAAAAATCAAAATGACATTTTCCAACTGTTGTACAAAGTAACTACTAATATAAAATTCTATACTTGGTGAAAATATCCTTCAAAAATAAACATGAAATATAAAGATATTTTAGGAAGACAAAACAGAGAGAATCTGGCATGTGCAATCCTGCACCAGAAGAATAAAGAGAGTTCTTCTGGCAGTAGGAAAATTATAGAAACTTGGAAGAGTTGGAAGGAATTAGAAGCCCCTGAAGTATGACAAAGGGTTAAAGTCAACATTGAGCAGACAAATAAAAATGCTAATATCTTTCAATTCAAATATATGTAGAATTGAAATATAGACAATGGCTGAATGGGATGAGATGGGGTACCAGGAGGTGAATTCTCTAGGACACTGAGAGAAGCAAAAGAATACAGCTACCAAAATAACCAATGGAAAATGAAATAGGTGAAATATGCTGGAATCAGAATGTCAGGGGTCAAGTGCCTTTTCTCATATGCAGAAGCTAGAAAAAAAATAAAGGGAAAAGGTAAGAGAAACAGAAGAGAGATCAGTGGAGCACAGGAAGGGGAAAAAGGGAAGGAGGAGGGATGGGAAAGGCCAGGAAGTGCAGAATAAAATTGGCCAAATTATGCTCCATATATGCATGACTATATCACAGTGAATTCCACCTTTATTTATATCTACAAACCACCAATTTAAAAAACGATAAATACATAGAAGACCAGTAGAGGAGGTAGGAAACGGAGAGGGACGAGGGGAGGGGAAAAAGAAGTACTAGAGACTAAAGTGGAGCAAATTATATTCTATGCATGCATAATTATGTCAAAATGTATCCAATAATATGCATAACTATAATGCATTCATAAGAACATTTTTAAGATTATTACTCCATCCATGTGGAGATTTAAAAAGAGAAAAATTAATGAGTTATAAGTAGGAAACAAATATTGATATGGTTGATAAAAATATATTAATAGTTTAAAAGTAAATATTTCAATTTAAAGAACAAAAATTAACAACACTGATTAAGAATAAACCAAAATAAACTTCTTAAAAGCTGCATACTTTATGTACAAGGATACAGAACATTTGACAACGAAAGGTTGCAATGTTAACACTAATAAAAAGATGCTGATATATAAATTTTCTAAGGCTTTATTTTTAAAGCAATTTTCAAGTCACAGAAAAATTGAGAAAGAGGAATAGAGACTCCTGAGTATTCCTGTCCTTTGCACATACCGCATTGTCCATCATCACCATCCTTCATCCCAGAGCTATTTCTGTTGCAATTGATGAGCCTAACATTGACACACCATTGTCACTCAAATTTCCAAGTTCACCTCAGGATGCACTCTTGGTAATGTATGTCATATGGTTTTGGACAAATTTATAATGACATGTATACACAATTATATCACCATGCAGAATGCTTTGAGCATTCTGCATTTAAGATTCTAAGAGATCTTTGTTTATGGTTTCCTTTACTCATAATATCTTGTCTGGTGAGGGTAACGTTGGCCTTTTAGGATGCTGGGAAGTATGTCCTCTGTTTCTACCTTCTGAAAGGGACCGCAGGGAATGGGTATGCTTTCTTAGTTCAATAACTGGGATTCGCCTGTGGACACATCTGTGCCTAGTGTTTTTTCTGTTCAGGGAGGACATTAGTAATTGATCCAATTTAGTTAATAGACATAGTCTGTTATGATTGTTGCTCCTTGTGTGATTTTTTTCTGCTTTGTATCTTTCATAGAATCAGTCCTTGTCATCTTAGGTTATCAAACTTTGAAGCACAGACTTGCTCACCGTACTCCTTTGTTATTCTTCACTGCATGTGCTTTACATGATGATGGGCTCTCTTTTAATTCTGAGATTAGACCCTTGTGTCCTTTTAAGCATCTTAGTTAGCCTACCTAGGGGAACTATTGATTTTATTGACATTTTCAAAGAACTAGATTATGGTTTCACTGATATTCTCTATCAATTTCCTATAATTTCATTTATTTTTTTTAATTTTTATTTTTGAACAACCATACAAATTTTTAACAAAATAATATAAAATGTATATAGTTTCTGGATACTAGATTTACCCCCAGGAGTGCCCCCCCCCCCAATTTCCCACCCGTATCCCTCCCTTCCCTTACCCACAATATCTCTAAAAAAGTATTAGGCTGTATAACATTATACCTTATCTGGATTTAACACATATTTCATTTATTTTTGCTAATTTTCCCCCCTTGGAACTGGGGATTGAATCCAAGAGCACTTTACCACTCGCTACATCCTCAGACCACTTTATTTTTCATTTTGAATAGGATCTAGTGAAGTTGCTTATGGCCTTGCTAAGTGGCTGAGGCTGGTCTCAAACTTACAATCCTGCTTCAGCTTCCAGAGTCACTGGAATAACAGGCATGTGCCACCATGACCAACTCTCATTCTTATTACTTCTTTCCTTCTCCTTACTTTGAACTTAATTTATTCATCTGTTTCTAGTTTCCTAAGGTAGAAACTTAGACAACTGATTATAGATCCTTCTTTTCTGATGTATAAATTTTCTTCTTAACACTGATTTTACAGCATCCTACCCATTGATAAGTTGTGTTTTTGTCTTAATTTTCTTCAAAAAATGTTTGTTTCTCTTGAGATTTTTTTCCTTGGTCCATGGATTATTTAGAAGTACATGTTTTAATTTCCAAGCTTTAGGGCATTTTTCCTGTTATCTTCTGTTGATTGCTAGTTTTGTTACAAGGTCTGAAAGTAGACATTGCCTGGTTTCTGTTATTTTAGATTTGTTAAGGTAGACTTTATGGCCCAGACTGTGTCCATCCTGGTGGATGTTCTATATGAGCTGCTGCTGTTGGGTGAAGTAGTCTACAGGCATCCATCATGTACAGTTGATGATGGTCTTGGAGTTCAGCTGCATCCCTACTGATGTTCTACCTGCTAAAGTCTTTCATTTCTCATACAAGAGTACTGAAGTCTCTATAATGGAGGATTAGCTTATTTCTCTGTTTCATTCCCATCTCCCTCTTTTGTCCCCCATCTCTCATTCTTCCAGTCTCTTTTGCTCTCCTCTTCCTCTCCTCTCCCTTCCATCCCCTTCCTCAAGTGGTGGCACCCAAAGTTCTGCTCTCCAGGAGTGTTTTTTTTCTTACTGTTCCCTTTTGGGTCACTAATGCAATGTCATCCAACCAAGGCCCCAGTTGACTTTGGTGAGGGGCTCTGGGGTAAGTACTGCTCATGAAAGTATCCCACATGGGTCCAAAATAACTGGTCCTCATGCTCCTACTTCACTTGTTCACAATATTGGGCTGCTCCAAGAAGGGCAAGATCTCCAGCCAGTGGCTCCATCCAGCTAAAGTAAATCCTAAAAGATCTTAAGGCTGAGGCTATCTGCCAGTTCCAGTTTCCACTGGTCACCAGTAAAGAGTGGTCTAGCCTCTTTGCCACAGACCTTCTGTATAGTTTTCTTTTATCATTGTAACACAATATCTGAGAAAATCAACTTAAAGGAGGAAAGGTTTGTTTCGGCTCAAGGTTTTTAGAGGTTTTAGTCCATGGTTAGCTGTCCCCATTTTTTCTGGGCCTGCAGTGATATAGGACATCATGGCAGAAGGGAATGGCAGAGTGAAGCTGTTCACCTCATGACAGTGGGGAAAAAGATCAAAGAAGGAGCTGGGGACAAGATATACTCCTTAAGGGCATGCTTCCATTGACCTCTTCCTCCAATTAGGCTGGACATCCTTCTGTTTCCACCAACTCCTGATATTCCATTCAATTATGAATCAATGGATTAGTCTATTAATGAGGTCCAAGTCCTTATGATCCATTTACTTCCTAAAAGTCCCACTTCTGAACATTGCTGCATTGTGGACCAAGTCTTGAATACAAAAGTCTTTGGGGAAATTTCAGATCCAAACTATAACACTTTTCCTTACACATCACCTGGAATATAGTATATCTTGAATGTATAATTATTTTATAACAGAAAAACTAACCATAGTGACTTCTCATGTCTTCTTTATGTAACAAGGTGTCTCAAGGGAAGAGCTACTTGTGTTGGTTCAACAGATCGACAATGTCCACAGCTTTCTTGCCATTATCCTCATGGTAACATGGCAGCATCTATCATACATTCAAGGCAAGAATGAGAAGTGGTATTAGAGGGTATTGTCTCTTTTCATTGGAAAATCAAATCCTCCTTAAAAGTTCTGTAGGAAAACTTCCTTTTCTAAGTTCTCATTAGCCAGAACAAGGAACACCAGGGCTTTCCGGAATGCTGAGAATGAGAACAGGATCTGTCATGATTAAATTACTTCAATGAAAGTGTATTGCTTGGGCATGGACATAATGTTCAACCTTAAAAAATCTCAAGAGAGTGCTGCTATCATGGGAGGAGAGGCTCTTGAATATTAGGTAGTACACTAACAATTTCTTCCGTATTAAATAAATATTTGTTGAATGGAGAATGAATTTTTGGTTATACAAATAATTACCCCAATGGGAAGAAGTGTGACTAAGTCATTGCTGAGGTATTTTCAGTCCTAGTCTTTGAACCAAAAGGAATATTAAGTGCCATCAATAATTTTTAAAAAAATATTTCAACAATAGGAAACCATCAAGAGAGCTAGCAAACAGTCCTTCAGCGTCATATTCAGACTCATTCATATCCCCAAAGAAATCCTCAGGCAGCCATTGGCTTTCAAAACAGAGTGGCTGAGGTAATGGTAAGCCAAAGAATAACCACTCTGTTCTACTGGATCAGAAAAATAATAATCAGCTGTAGGGCCCATGAAAAGCCTCTCTCTTACCACCTTTAATGAGTCGCCTCTGCCTTCCTCCCCACCCCTGAAGGATTCCCCTGCTCAAAATCTGACGTAAATTGTTTCCTTAACTGTGGCAAGCTGCCCAAGATTTCTGGGAAGTCTGTTTGAACAGGAGTCATGCCAGGGCTAGAATCAGCACTGCTTCTGTGCAGCCTGCAACGTGGGCTGTAGTCAGGGCTGTCAAGGCCCCTGAGGCTAAAAGCCAAGGGTGTTGTCTATGTGTTTGTGTGTGTTGGGGGCACACACATATACCACATTTTTATATATATATACATACATATATATGATTTTGGGTATTATATATATATATATGTACATATATATATATAATTTTTCTGCTTGTGTTTTAACTTATGAAAAACCAAAGACTATAAAATAATTTCAGTACATTAGAGTATAGCAACTATCCCAAGTCTCTTTTCTTTTTCCTACCTTTTATTCCTTCCTTCCTTCTTTAAATAACTACTTTTGGGTAAAAAGTAGCTTGCAAAATAGATACAGAGTACATCTTCATAGAGCTGATGGGGAAAGGCAGGTTTTAAACCAATTTAGAGTTGTTTTACCATATCTACCCTTCTACATCTCCTGTCTCCTTTTCTTCACTGTTTCCATCTTGAAGTGAAATGTTGCCAGCTGGGATGGTCTAATTGAAGAATCATGAGCTATGGAAAAAAGACTTGGACTAGAATTCCAGCCCACCCACCTACAAACAGCTGGACCTTCACCAACTTACTGAGACTGCATTGGGTTCCTTTTCTAAGTGATTGGCCAATGGTCTAGTCACATATCTGCATGTCTTCTATTTTCCTTCATTTCCTTACCTATACCTTCCTAAGCAAGTGTCCCCCAAACTGGTTGGATATTTTTCAAGAAATCATCTCTCTTCTTGGCACACAGAGATATTAGTTGTGTTCTAATGTATACAGTTTTTTGTTGGCTTTTGTAAAATTTTATGGAAGAGTAATATCTATACAGAAATGTGTACAAATCACATGTGGATCACTGAATGGATTTTCACAAACTGAACAAACCTGTGTAACCAGCATTCATATCATGAAGCTAACTACACATTATCAGCCTCCCAAGAGTAATAATATCCACACAACAAGCGCAATAATATACTGATTTCTAATACCTAATTATTTTTTGCCACTTTTTAAAATAGGACTATCTGGTAAGAATTCTTTTGCTTATGGCTTCTTTCTCTAAATTCTGTGTTTATCATATAAAGTAATGTTCTTACCCATAACTGCACTGTTGATTCTCATTGCCATATAAAATTTCATTACATCAACCCATAATTTCTTTATCTACTCTACTGTGGATTAATATTTAGATTATTTTAGTTAAAAACAATGGTAAATAGTGCTTCTGGAATATTACCATATATGACTGGGTTTTGTCAGCATTCATACACTTTATGGGGCAGGGACATATGGCTGCAATACTGAGTCATAAGGTGTGATTTAGTCCTCAATTTAAGATGTTTTGACATGATTTCTTTGCCTTCACAATGGCACAACAGTGATAGGCAATCAGTAGGAACTGTGGTTCACATTTTAATTTGATCTTCTCTGAGCTGGCAACACAGGTGGTATAATACTCATGCAATGCTGGACCACAGGGCAATTACAGGGTAAATAATCAATACTCTGTTGTGGAATGCATTGCCAGCATTTTTTAAAATACAGACATACAACAGATAATATGAAGTATTTGATACTTTATTATAAAATATGCATTGTGTTAAGTGATTTGTCCAACTATAGGCATCTTTAAGCTAGACTAGAATAAGCAATGATGTTCAGTGGGCTAGATGTATTAAATGCCTTTCCAACTTTAGTTATTTAGTCTATCATAAATCAAGGGGTATCGGTATTGCCAAATAGTTTTCCAATGTAATCACAGTGAGGTACACCCCCACAAGCAGTGTGCAAGTGCCCCTAATGCTCAATGTTCACTTTTAGTATGTTCTGTCTTGTTCGTTTCATTTTCATTACTGCATCGTGATGTTGTATTATTGTCTTAATTTTCATTCACTGATACAGTTGGACAATTTTTGTAAGTTTATTAGTGAATCAGGAATATAATTTTATGAAATTCCTATTCAGGCTTTTTGTTCATATTTTGATACTAAGCTGTATTTTGCTTACTGACTTGCAGCAGTTATTTATATATTTTGGGTAAGAATCCTTGGTTACCATCTGTACTTCACTTATCTGACACTGTGGCTTACCCTTGGTTTGAGCCCTTTTATTCATTTTTTTGATTTTGGAAATTCTGGAGTGGAATTATACCCCTGCAGCATCCTATGTCTGAGGATTCCAGTGAGATGATTAACCTCTCTGAACTTCAGTTTCTTATCTAGAAAATGGGGATGATGACCCCAGCCTAATTTATATCATATCATTGTTAGGAGGTAAAAACAACATACTACCCCTCCAGGTCAAGAATTATAACTCTGGCTTTATCACTATTATGTATGACTCACATTTTTATTAGTGGTGATTAAGTTGTCTCCATAGAAAGAAATAACCAAGTTGCATGCTGGGTAGAACAGAACAGGTATGATCACCTCTGAGAGTCACATCCTTGGCTGGAGATGAAGAGTTCTAGTTAACCAACTAAGCAGGAAGGAATCTCCAAAGGCACCTAGACACATATTGTTAGAACCTGGCATTCCTAGTCCTCCTTTTCTTTGTGGCCCTGTACTTTCCAGTGGATGCCTTCCTATTAGGCAAAGATGCTCTCCCTGAGAAGGCTGTGGCACTTCTCAGAAATCTGGACCTGAAACAAGATGAGTTTTGCATCCACTTCCTCAAAACTTATAATAATTGACTTAACCTCATAAGAACTTAGTGATTTGAAAGCTGAAAGATGGAGGTAAAAGACAAGGGAAAAGAAAGATCAGATGCTGAGGCTTTGGGATCAACTCAAACTGCCTCTTCATTTTTCACCTCGGGAAATGGGGGGTTAGAGAGAGAGCTTTACTTTCCTAAGGACATACATGAAGTGAGTTGAGGACACACAGCTAGAGTTCTGCTTCACAGGCTAATGTTCTGGAGGACAGAGACCGCGCCTGTCTGATCTGCTGCTGTAGCAGGTGGTGCACCAACTGCGATGACTCCCAGCCTTCCTGCCACCTTTCAAACACAGAAAGCTCACCCGATCCTTAAAGACAGCTCACTGGAGCACTCAGTAGACAATGAGCACTTAAAAATTACAGAATAACATAAACAAATGATGATTGCTTGGAAAGTCTGTGCAGCTGGGAAAAATTGTATGAATGATTACTGGTGGGATCTTTCTCACGTTCCTCAGAGAATCTTTCCAAAACCACCCACTCCTCAACACACAGTTAATCTCACTTCTCACAGCAATATGTTCTTAATTCTATTATAGCAACATGTTTTATATAACCCTATAGTGATTCATGTGTTTAAATCTTCTGGACTGTGCCTAACTCAGACCTTGGTACCCAGGACTGGATCTGGAAACAGTTTTCAGAAGAGAGGCTCAAATTACCACTGAACAATTAATGGTTCATTTGTCCATTATTCTAGTGCCCCACCTACATTCACACTGCTTGTCAGCCAAGAACTATTTTTGCCCCCTAGGAGCAACTATCTGTAGACATTTTCAGTTTTCACAGCTTCAAAGGTGCTGCTACTACCTGTGTCTACTGAGTAGAGATTGAAGATGCTAAATGTCCTAGAAGTCATGGTCACTAAAGACTGATCTTGCCCAAAATATCGAAAGTGCCAAGGTTAGAAACCCTGCTATCTGTTGGTTCTAAAAGCAAGAGAGAAATTGGTTTATTCAGGAGAAAGTGTTGGTCTCATTCACCGGCAAGACAAGCAATTATGTGACCCTTTTTCTGCAAACCTTGTGGGGAGTGAGCCAATCAGCTCTATCCATTTGTGGAGAATCAGCAATGGGTATTCTGGTGCAATTGAAAGGTTATCTCTGAAATTTTAATCATTTAAATCATTCAGCATGTATTTACTGTCTGCTTCCTAGTTGCCTAACACAGTGCTAAGGTAAAAGATAAGGCAGAAGAGAAACAATTCACATGTAATTCTGCTTTCTAATTTCCAAAACATCTTAAGTATGTGATATCACACTTCCTTTAAGATAAAGAGGACATATATTATTTTTACATGTATTATTATTCACCCAACATATATTTGAAGAAGCCTAAGCACAGGGATACATACAAGGAGAGCCCCTATGCCAAGGATTAGAATTCTTTAAGTAATGCAAATATGAATATGGCTTGTACAAAATTGGCTACAAGAAGAACAACAAATTCCATTAAAATGGCACTGGCACTTCTTACAGTGGAATCAAAAAGGCAACAGAAGAGGTCAGGATAAAAAGCACTTCCTCAGGCACGTCTTTGGTAAAACCACCCATCACAACTAAGATCAAGACGTCCAGAAAAACCAGCCACTCCTATCTAGTCTATCTGTGCTTATCCATTAAGATAAGCACAGCACACCTTGGAATAGTTGGCCTAGTTTCTTTGTGAGCTGTCTTATAAAATTTTACTAGTTAAATAAATACAAAATACATAAAATAATGTGCATTTGTCATGAGGGAGCTATGCCATTATCTTAGACTGTACATGTTTGTGCCCTCCCACAATGTCAACTGTATTGAATAATGATTAATTCAAAGCTCTATCCCTTTCATCCGCTATAATTCTCCAGCTACTCATGGGTCGCTTGGTGGCTCTGAGTCAGGCAATCACAAGTTCTTTTATTCCAACTACAAACAAGTCACATATCACATTTTACACAATAATACACATCAGTTATAGCAAGGCTAAGAAATGGGTAAAGTGACCACAGGGTTTCAGGAGATTGTGATGAGAGCAAAAACAGAAAGCAGTGCAAATGAGTCACTGCAGGTAGTCACATAAGTTAAGAACCAGTAGAAGAACTTGTTCAGGGCACAGAGCTATCAAGGAGAAGAATTTTTTCTAGGCCAGGGTCCTGATACAGAGTTTCAAAATGGGCTGCATCAAGCTGAAGGGGGAGACCAAGCAGAGCTGAAGCCACAGGACAGTCCGGCTGTCCTCTATATGACATGCTCACTGGATGCTCTGATGATGTGTCTGTGTGTGCTGCTGTGCAACTGTCTTAGGTGCCCTTCCTCATGTTTTTCAGTAAAGGGTTTGCTCCATCTGATGGTCATGTGTGTAGAATAAGCTCATTGGGCCTGGTTTCTCTGATATGGATTTTACATTCATCATCCATGTGCTTCTGATTTAACATGATTAGTTTACAGATGGTCATCAGTTATTGGCACAATTACTTTATCAGTGTGTGCTTTATGAAGATGCAAGGCAGCTGGTGTATAAACAAGTTATAGAGGCACTCTATCTTGGAATTTGTACTCAAAATGGAGTAGCTCATGGCAAACCACTGCTTTATAAAATAGAGTAAATCAGGATTAGGCACAGCTTGAAAACTGCTGTTCCAGAGGTATCTGGTCCCTGCCCTGGCTGCAGTAGGTACACAGGACACCCCAAGGACCCTGTGCCCAGACCCTGCCCCTCCATCATACATGCCCAGGATACCGACCCCTAGGGCACAGGAGGACCCTGTGTGCAGACCCAGCCCCACTGCCAAGCATGCCCAGGACCCCAGACCTGGCCCTGGCAGGTGTGCAGGACATCCCAAGGGCCCACGCCACACCCAGATCCACTGCCTTGTGTGCCCAGGACTCTGTTCCTGGCCCTGGAAGGGATGCAGGATACCTGAGGAACCTGTACCACTGTCGAGCATACTGAAGACTCTGGCCCCGGCCCCAGCAGCCATACAGGACACCCCAAGGACCCTGCACCTGAACCCCACCCACTGCAGTGCCAGTCCAGGACTCCAGCCCCTGGCTCTGGCATGTGCACAGGACAACCCCAAGGACCTGGCAGCCAGACACTGCCAAGCCATGGTACATACCCAAGAAGGTCTAGAGATATTAGGTCCATTCCCACCACCAAGGATCCCAGGTCTCAGTGCACTATGTAGGCTGTTATGTTCTGGCCTACCCTGCATCTTTGGGACACTAGGATTCAGCAACGTACTCCTACTGTTTCATTTCAATAACCCAGCAAGCTGCCTAGCAACCACACCAGGTTCCAAATTCAAGACCTAGAACATAGATCAAAAAAGTGCAATAAAATGAGGCTCCAGGCAGAAGCAGGTTTCTGGAAGTAGGCAATTCTTAGAGGTGCTGTTTCATCCTTTGATTTGCACCTGGAGACCTACCTGCTTCACTTCCACACAAGGGATCTCAATTCAAAAAACCAGAAGAAACTTTTCAAAGTTGACAAATCAAACTAGAAAAGGGTCACCTCAAACCCACAACTCCCCTACCAGGAGCCCATGAACAGGGAGCATGATGAAAACCTAGAACAAATGATCAATGATCTGATTACCAAAAAGAACAATGAACTAAAAGAAGATTTAATGAAAGGACTAAGAAAATTCAGGAAATGAAAACTCTATTATCAAAGAAATAGACACACTTAAAAAGGAAGTAATGGGGCTAAAATATGCAGTCAATCACAGGAGAGGAACAATGGAAGATTTTAATAACAGACTAAATTTTATAGAAAACAGAACCTCAGCTGTTGAAAAAAGAACTTCCAACAATGAGCATAGGCTAGTAAGCTTGAGTGCACCAATTACAAAAAAGAAAACAAACTCACAGAATATGAGCAAAATTTGCAAACTCTCTGGGATGAAATCAGAAGAAACAATCTAAGAGTAATTGGGATACAACAAGAACTTGAAACGCAAATGAAAGGTATAAAGAACATTCTCAATGAAACATTTAAAGAAAAATTTTCCCATATCAGAAGAGTCACAAATGCTCATCCAGGAACCATACAGGACACCCAATAGGCCTAATCAAATTAGAAGCTCACCGAGACACATCATATTCAAAATGTATAACAGGTAAGTCAAGGAAAATCATTAAAAGCTGTGGAGAGAAATGTCAAATCACATTCAGAGGCAAACGAATAAGGATCACATCTTACTATTCAACTCAGATGCTATAAGCAAGAAGATCCTTGAAGGAGATCTCTCAATGTCTGAATGATCACAACCTGCGGCTAAGAATATATCCAAAAAAACTCAGTTTCAAGTTCAATGGGGAAATAAGAAAATTTCATGATAAGGTCAAACTTGCAACATTCATGAACAGAAAACCAGCATACAGAAAATCCTCAAAATTAAACTCCAGATAGGAGATTAATCAATTCAATAAAAGCACATGCTATCAACCAAGATAGCACAAAACTTACTAATCAAACATGATGACTATGAACCACAACCACAAAACTATCCTAACACTAAATGTGAATATTCTCACTGTACCAATCAAAAGCCACAGATTAGCAGATTGGATCAAAAAATAAAATCTAACAATATGCTGATTATGGGATGCCCACCTTACAGCCAATGACATCACAGATTGAGGGTGAATGGAAGGAAGATAAAAGGAATAGAATATAAGACTCTGAGACAAACCCACAAATCTTTAAACATCCAGTATTTGACAAAGGAGTTCAAAATATAACATAGAAGAATGACAGCCTATTCAACAAATGGTGCTGGACAAACTGGACAGGCTTTTGCAGGAAGTTGAAATTAGATCTTGTCTCTCACCTTGCATAAAAATCAAATCGAAAAATCGATCAAGGGTCTAGGAATTAAATCAGCTACCATACAACTGGTAGAAGAAAAATTAGGACCAACACCCAGTATATGGGAGTTGGCAACAAATTTCTCAACAAGACTCCCCCCAAAAAGAATCAATGTCAAGAATCAATTAGTGGTATGCCATTCAATTGTGAAGCTTTTGCTCAGCCAAGGAATTGGTCAAAACTATCAAGAGACAACCTACAGAATGGGAAATAATCATGACCTGTGATTCCTCTGACAGGGGACTAATGTCCAAAATTTACAAAGAACTCAAAAAACTTGATAATAAAATCATGAACAATACAATCAATAAATGGGCCAGAGAGCTAAATAGAAACTTCTCAACAAAGGAAATCAAGCAAGCCAATGAATACATGGGAAAGTGTTCTAAATCACTAGGAATCAGAGAAATGCAAATCAAAACTACATTAAGATTTTACCTCACTCCAGTCAGATTGGCAAAAGTGAAGAATATAAACAGTAACAAATGCTGGAGGGGTTTGGGGAGTTAGGAACATTATTAGCACACTAATGGTGGAACTGCAGATTGGTACAACTGCTCTGAAAAGCAGTGTGGAGACTCCTCAAAAAAGTAGAGTTGGATCTAACAAATGAACCAGCTATCCCTCTTCTGGGTATTTTTCTAGAAGAGCTAGTGTCAGCACATTACAATGACACAGCAAAACCAATGTTCATAGCAGCTCAATTTGTAGTGGCTAAATTATGGAGCCAACTCAGATGTCCTTGACTGAATGAATGGATCTAAAAGCTCCAGCTATATGTGTGTGTGTGTGTGTGTGTGTGTGTGTGAATATATATATTCTCACACACACACACATATATACACCAGCAATAATATATATATATATATATATATATATATATATATATATATATATACACATACACTCACACACACACATACATACATACTAACTGGTTCAGCTATTAGAAACAATGATACTCTGACCTTTGACGGTAAATGGATGGCAATGGAAAAAAGCAAGCTGAGGTAAGTTAGCCAAACCCAGAGACTCAAAGTTCAAATGTTTTCCCTCATTTGTGGAGGCTAGAGCAAAACCCAGGTTTGGGTGAAAGATTGTCAAACTCATGTATTTCATGTGTTAGACCCACCAAAGGAAAGGTGTAGCAACACATAATCTAGGGGTACCATAGATTTTTTTGGGGGGGGGAGGGAAGAGGTAGAGTGGGGAGAGGGAGGGAATATAGGGAAGGATCTAGGGAGACAATCAACATTGTAGCATACTCTTCACCCCCGACCAGAAGCCAAATAATACTTATGCAATCATTTAATTTTGGAAAATGCATAATATTATACATATATATGGACATTTATATCACTTATAGGGGTGAGATATAGAAGAATCAATAGACTAGGTTGTAGACAATATGGGGGTAACTGGTTAAGTACAAAATGCATAACATATTGTTACTTTATATGCATTCATCATTATACAATAACTCAACTCCTTAATAAAAAAAAGAAAGAAAGAAAAGTTGTGTTCCATAGAACATGGAGTTACTCAGAGCAAGGCACAGCTGCTTTCCAGAAGATTTTATTGAACAGTATTTCTATTTCTCACTCTGAGCCTTCAGGAGAGATAAAAAAAGACAGGCCTCATTTTTCTGAAGTGACTGATGAAGAAACTAAGACCCACAGCAGGGAGACCATTTGCCCAACACTACACAATCACATCATACTGGGGATTGCACGGGCAGGCCCTTTTTACAGATATTTTTGTCCCAGAGTACTCTCTCTTTTTTTAAGAGATAGCAGGACAATGAGAGAGAGAGAGAGACAGAGAAAGAGACAGAGAGAGAGAGAATCAATTTTATTTAGTTTTTGATCTGGTCTTCATTACTCCAACACTTAGTTATGTACATGGTGCTGGGGTCTGAACCCAGTTCCTCTCACTTGCAAGGCAAGTGCTATAACCACTGAGCAATCAGTCCAGCCCCTACTCTCCTCTTTTCAAGTGATCATTTCTACTCCTCCTCGCTCCATCTTTATTTTCTCCAGAAAAAAAAATGTTAGAAGCTCAAAACTCAGAAAATTATGATACCTCCAGGGATTTTTCATGACTCACAAAAATAACTGGATACATCCTCTGGGAAACAGAGTCAGAATAAAGAATGTGGGAAGATATTCTTCCTCTGAACTGACTGGGTGTGACGTTCTCTGACTGACATTCTTAGATTCCCATGAAAAAAATAAATTTTTGTGTCCCTCAAGTCTGGAACTCTGAGCAGAGAGGCATCTTTATGTTTTCCAAGGAAATGGAGTTGTAAGACCAAAAAGTGATCTTGACTCAACCAAGAGACATAGCTGAGCCATGGCAGTCTCTGTGCAAAGGTAGTGAACACCCACAGATTCCAGGCCTGGCTGTGGTCAAGTTGCCTGGACACACTGACTAGAGTCTTTGCATCTGCTGGGATAGATAGCCTTTGACTTCACTTCAAACCATTTTTTATCATCCTCAACAAGAGCTTGATATATGAGACACACACAATTTCACAGGAAATTTGCTTTTTTATGTAGAGTCATTTGCAATAATACTTATTTCCTAATTAGGCTTTGAGAATACAGGATGCTATGTATGACCATGTGCATTGTTCCAAGTATCGTCTGTGACACAGGGACACAATGAAACTCTCACAGTCAGTTATCAGTAACACCAGCATGCTAACAGAGCAAGGTATATTTATTAATTCAAATATTAATACTATAGTAATTGAGATCATTCTGTGAAACTATACTAGTCATGGAAAGAGAAGAATCAAACATAACTGAACTCTTGTAAGATAACAATTTGATTTTACTAAAGTTATCAATTTAACTACTTAATGTGTGCAGGATTCTGTGCTACACACAAAATTATAAAGAAGAATTTGAGAAGAAATTCTTATTCTCAAAGAGAAACAGATACATTCCTAAAGAATTAAGTAACATGGTGATAAAAAAAATATTTGAAGTGGTCAATTCTGCATAAGGAACAAAAGTTATGAAAGAAGTCTAGCAGATGCCTGAGGCTGTTAGGATGGTCAGCAAGATCAGTCAAACTCACTCTCTTAAGATGGTCTTCCAGACCTTAACTGGATGACCAGTGGTTGATTCAGAGACCGCAGACACAGGCTTACTTAACCACCAACCTGTAAGATTGGTTTCACTGGGCAAGTGTCCTTTAGGATTGTTGAATTCTCTCTTTCCATTTCACAAACTGAGGTCAGAAAGCCAGTCCAGAATGTGACTAAATCAATCTTAAGTCTTATAAAATTTCCCAAGGAGGAAAGATAATCCATATGTGTGTGTGTGTGTGTGTAGGGCCAGATTTCTGGATGGTTGTGATCTCCCTGGTCTTACTAGAGACAATGACAAGAACTGCTACAACTCAGAATCTGTACAGCCAAACAAAAGCATTCTGACGTTTACTCTTTTCAGTCCTAGATGGACATTTTCTCGTCCAGCTGATCAAGAAGTATGTCAAAGGATGTAGTTTATATAGTGAACACAGATCCTGGCCTCTCAGGACCAGTTAAACTTTTCTAATATCTCATGACCTAATAATAAATGTCCATACTGGCTCTTAACTTATAACAGTCATGGAAATCAACATTAAATGAGCTACAATTCCTGTCTTTTGGGCATTTTACAGTCTGGGAAGAATGAATATCTGAATTGGCAATTAAAATTATGATTAAAGGTGCTATGTAAGCTGAAGGAGTGTTCAGACTATAGGTTCTGGAGAGGGAGAAGGAGAGGAAAGCCTTCCTAAAGGAAGACACATTGAAGCCAACTCCTCAAATATAGGTAAGAGCAAGCTAGGTGAAAAGGGGTCAGGGAAGGTCTAAGGAAGAGAAAACAGCAAGGGGCAGTCAGGACCTTCAAGGAATTCTAAATAGATAGAACTAGTGAGTGAGACATGAAAAATTGCGAGCAGAGAGGAATAAATCTAGAAGTGTATTGAGATTTATTTTGAAAGCAGAAAAAAAACCCTGATATTGTGCATGCATGTGTGTGTGTGTGTGTGTGTGTGTGTTTATAGAAGAGAAACCAGTAGAATAGAGGAAGGGGATCAGGGGAGGAACAGGGATACAAAATTAATGAAATTATTTTGTTAAACTAACTTAGTATTATGAATCTTAACTGGCTTTTTTGGCAGTTCTAGAGTTGGGTAGTAGTCCAGATGAAAAATGATTGAGAATGTTCCCTCCACCATACAGGCAGTCGATGTTCATAGCAGAGAAAAGAAAGTGATACAGAAAACAGAAATGAGGTACAGAGACAGCCTGGTTGATTATGGTTCACATCTGTCTTATTCAAGCATGGTTGGAACAGTTGGCCACTCGGGATTGGCTGACACTCAGCTATTTGGCACCAGAGTTGGTTACAGTCTGTTTATACATTAATTCCCAGTTCACTACACACAGATGAAAGTTTTCTTTTCACCTGACATAAAGTTACTTAATTCCAGTTCCTTAAGTAAATACCAAGGAAGAAGCCAGACACAAAACAAAAATTCACATATCATATGACTCCATTTACACAAGACCTCTAGGGGAGGTAAATCCGGAGAAGCAGAAGGCAAATCGGTTGATGGTTGCCAGGGTCTGGAGGTAGAAGGAGCAGGGAATTTTGCTTTAGAGTGATAAAATATTTCAGAACCACATAGAGATGGTTGTTGGGAAAGCAGTAAATACTAGTGAATTTTCACTTAAAAATGGCTCATGTTGTGTAAGCAGAGGTCACCTAGATACATTTTTAAAAAGGTAAAAGGAAGAAAAAAATCCCAGCGAGAAGAAGAGTTCCTTCTTTGCCTCGGCTTCAGCTTTCATTTAAACCTGGGGGATATTTGACTTCTGGTCCTCCTCAGTCTTTTAAGAAAGTCATCACTTCGTTTATGCAAACAAATAAACATTACAATTAGAGAAAAAATTGAACCTTCAGAATAAATAGATACTGTGTCTCTTTAGCTCAAGTCAGGCTATGATAGCTCCTTCACACTTTGACAATTCTGTGGGGGAAGTGGCAGCCATGGATCTGCGGATGCTCCTCACTGTCTCAAAGTTTTGTCATTTTATTCTCTCCTGTAGTCAGTGCTCCCATTGCTTTCCAGCTATTCCAGCCATAATTCAGGCAGTTGTTGTGGGGACCACCTTATGGCCTCGCCTCCCACAATAAGCTGTCACGGTGGCTCTCCGAGGACTTGATGCCTTTACAGCGTATCCATTTCAAAGATTGGCTAATTGCTCCACAAGCTGCAAAAAGCGTACCCTCAAATCATAAAAGGGAAACACTCTGGCTTTTCCCAGGCCACAAAGCATGACCAAGTTGATTAGGACTCATAATTCACACTCTGGATACCTGAGCTTGATCCTCCGAGAAGCAGCTGCCCCATAAAAGAGGAGACAGAAAACGTATATCACACCGTTCATGCGGCCATAGTCACAGCTTAGCAGCCACAATAAATGGCCCCTGCCATGACTGGCCAGGGCTGTGCTGGAAATGAAACAATAAGAGTGGAAAATAGCCCTTATTTATTGAGCTCGCCTACCCTTAATGTCAAATCAAACCCCAGCCTACACAGTTCACAGAATCCAAAGAGCTAAAGATGGAAAAACCTCGGTGGACAAGTGAGCTGTCCCAGGAGCTAGTTCTGGACATTCCCCTACAGGATGCACACCAGTGTTCAGATGTCCCATGCTGGGAGTGATGACATACCAGTGCTCTGCAGTGACCCACACCATCAAGGATGAAAGCCACACCAATACAATTAGAGCTTTGGTGCCTCCGAAAGGAATCACTCATTGCTTGTTATCAGAATGCAACAGAATTAAGAATCATGGTAGAAGCTACAAGAAGAAACTTCCTGTGGTCATGTGTGTTAATCGGAGAGACAGCATGTGAAAGAAAATACTACAACTTCAGGACAGTTGCATTCCTAGAGAAAACATGGCAGGTGGAGGGGTGCTCTTGAGAAGATAAAGCCCATCCTGGTTTCTGTGCAGCAGAGTCTTTCACTGAGGGGGTCTAAATCAACACTACAGCATGACATTAAGGACACACACTTTGGAATTGCCCAGAAGTAGCTCCGAATCCTAACTTACCTGATTCAGTCAATCATTTGATCATCTAGTAAGTATTTCTAAGTGGCTACTCTGTGCTTGGGGATCAAAAACTGTCCAAGACAAGATCCTCTTCCTATGCTTATCAGCCAGGGTTATCAAAGAAGCAAGAAAGCATCATATTAAGTTGATAAGTGCTTTGATGAGAGGTGACAGCATATGCAACTCTAAAAGGGAGAAATTAACCCCATTAACAGACCAGGATTCCTAGAGTGGGTGCCATCTAAGCTGAGGCCTGAAAACCAAGTAGAAGCTAATTGAAATGTGTGTGCCTCTATGGAGAAGTCAGAAGGAGAAGAAAAAGTGTATATAAAAAGATCCAGGATACAGACTATTAGGGACTCAAAGAAAATTGATATCAACATATAGAGTAGCCTTATGGGAGAGTTCTTATAGGCAGAAAGCTAAGGAAAGAGACTTAAGAATTGTATGTAGAGAAGTAACATAAGAACACGAATTTTAGGAAGATTTTACAAATCAGATCACTTTGGACAAACTACTTAATCCCACTGAGTAGCAGTTTAACTTGGATAAAACTACAAACCAAAACCAATAAATAATAAATATATCCAATAAAGAGAGATAAATAAATGAATGGCTATAAAAGTGATCTTCTCTAATTCCCATCTCTATCCTGAACTTTGGAAAAATGTAGGATGGGCATGCATTCTTGCATAGGAGGTCAAGAGCCATATCTTGGGAATATCTGAGAAGCTAGCTAGAAATGAGTCCTGGACTGACATTTTTCAAACTACTAAACCTCCAGGTCTAATTTCCTTGAAAATTGGGGAAAATACAATCTTATCTGTAACAGTTTTACTTTGGGTTTTCCTGTTAAGTCAGCTACAAGTCAATTTAACTTACAGAAGGTTCAAAGATGAATTCAATCCATGCCTTTAAAGCCCAGAAAAATCCAAGTGAAATTTAGAAACAGTTATCTAAAAGAGCAATAGAAATAAATAAAAGCATATTCAGAGTCTTGAATTAAAGGTGTGGCTTTGCTTTTTATTATTTAATTGCAACTTGACATTCTCAAATGTAAAATGGAGATGAGTCTACTATATTTTCTCTGTTGTAAGAGTTCTTTCCTGGCAACAACCCAGTATGAATCTAGTTCATTTACACAAAAATGGAATGTATTAGAATGCTGTCAAAAAATCTCACAAATTATACTGATAGGTTAGGATCCATGTCTGGAAACAAAGCAAAAATCAGAATAGGATTCAAGCAACAGGAGCCCTTCTGTCATGTCCTCAGAAAACCATACCCGGAATGAAGGGGTCCAGCCATGTTTCTCTGCTATGAGTCACTGGTCTCCAAATGCAAAGTTCTGGGACAAAGAGTGATTGACTAAGTGAGTGAGAAAGAGAGTCTGCAGGAAGGAGAATGTGTGGCCTCCAGGGACCTCCTGCCTTCTACAAGGAGCACAGTGACACTGATTTATAGCTCCTTTGAGAATGTACAAAGTTGGGGGTTAGGTAGGTCCCTCAAAGTAATGGATGCTGGACAGTCATAAATCAGCAAATCCATACTTTTGCCGCCTCACAAGGTTGTTGAGAATGAAATAGATTATAAAAAAAAGGTCCTGAAACCTGAAACCCACCATGCAAATGCTTATTTCTGTGCTATTATTGTTGTTGTTATTGTTATAGTTATCAGGATTTATGGAAAATAAAATATCTTTCAAATCACGGTCATTTCAAATTTGGGGGAATTCCTTCTTTACTAAAAAAAAAAAATCATGTCGTTAGTATTGGGCATTAAATTAATAGCATGTTTCTCAACTTGGTAGGAGGGAATGTGTGTAAATAATGTTGACAACCAGAACGGAAAAACAAGTCTTCTATTTATACAGGTGTGGAATTTTGTTTTCTGTGAGCTTCGAAGACAATCCTGGAGGCCAGGCATGGTGGCACATGCTGGTAATCCCTGCTACTTGGGAGGCTGAGTCAGGAGGACTACAGTTCATAACCAGTCTGAGCAACTTAGTAAGACCTTGTCTCAGAATTGAAAATAAAAAGGGCTGAGGATGCAGCTCAGCGGTACAGCTCCCCTGGCTCAGTCCTAGTATGGTAAAGAAAGCAGAGCAAAACAAAACAAAACAAGACAATTGTGGAGAATAGGCCAACCTAAGACTCTCCATTCTCCTAGAATGAATAGAATGGGATTCTTTGAAGTATGTCTCAAGTGTACAAATAGCTTCAGAAACTTACAAAACCCTAAAATTTCACATAAACATTTGCTTTTCTTTGTACAAAAGTGTGTGAGAGTGTGTGTCTGTGTTCACCTAATTTGGTGATATGGTCAATAATTTTTATCAATTGTTGGAAGATACATGACCCTAAAAACATCAAGAATCATTGTTTTTAATGCAAAGGGAATTCCTGATCTATGGAATAAAAAATAATTAAATTCAAATTATAGGAACTACCAGTTGACAAACTATGTTAATCAATGTAGAAACTCATAAATCACTCCCTTTTATCAGGAACTTACAATCTCACATGGGAGATAAGAGTAGATATATTAATTAAAATGCCTTGGACTATAAAAGCCCAAAAAACCCAACTAAGGTTAGCTGAAATAACAAGGAAACAGTTCATGGAGATCATGGTAATAAATATCAGAGTTGACACAATACAGTGGCTTTAGCTCTCTGGGCTCAGCCTCTTGCTATGTTTTGGCTTCTCTCAACTATCTATTGTCAAGATGGCTGCAAATGTTCCAAACTGGATGGACAAAAGTAATATCCATAGCAATAAGAATCATTCACCTTTCTTTTCTCTCTGGATACTCAGCACAATCGAGGGTCCAATAAATATATCTCAGATAATGAGTTGACTGGGTAAGTCCATGAAATAGTTAAATAACAATCTATGACAAGCATGATGGTGTGAGCATTTTAGACACCATAGATCAGATGAAAAAATTATAAAATGAGGGATTCCAACAAGCATCTAAATAATGTCATACTTCATAGTCATAGATGGACAGGGACCAGGAATAAAATTCCAGGCCCACAGTTGGCACTTTGTTTGAAACAATTGAATTTATAAATGAAAAAGATACATAATTTCAGAGGAATTTCAAGACCATTCCAAGTGGTTTCATATTTTGAGTTGCAAGTCTATGAAGTTACTAGGACACTAGCAGTTTCCCTGGGACCTTATATTCTGCAGAATCTCAAATTACTTCATGCAATAAAGATCATGACCAACTAAAGTCTTATGATTAATACATATGGTGAGATTTTTTTCATGCAAAAAATCATTTTTTTAAATTTACCACCATTTAGAATTTTCCATATGTCAAACCCTGTACTAGGTACATTCAAATGGTCTTTTGAACAAAAACTTTCAAAATAAGTTTAGTATCATTTTAACTTTTGTAATTTATCCAAGCCACGTAAGCTAATTTGATAGGTAACAGGCTAAGATAACCAGCTACTAAGTGTCACAGCAGGAGTCAGGCGCAGTATAATTCCAGTGACTTGGGAGGCTAGGGCAGGAAGATGGCAAATTCAAAGCAAGCCTCAGCAACTTAGTAAGGCCCTGAGTAACTTGGCAAGATTTTGTCTCAAAATAAAAAATAAAAGGGGCTTGGGATATGGCTCAGTGGTTAAGTAATGATGAATTCAGTCCCTGGTACCAAAAAAAAATCAGAGCTGGAATTACGACATAGAGTTTTGTGAGTTAATTTTTAAAGAGAGAGAGAGACAGTGAGAGAGACAGAGAAAGAGAGAAACAACTTTATTAATTTTTCACATGGCCTTAGTTGCTCCAACACTCAGTTGTGTATGTGGTGCTGGGGTTTGAACCTGGGTCCTTGTGCTTGCCAGGCAAGTGCCGAAACCGCTGAGCCACTGCTCCAGCCCCTTGTGAGTTATTTTAAACTATACATTACAACATTATACATTATACATTTTTAACTATACATTATACATTTTAACTATACATTATACATTTAAGAGACTAAACTACTATTTTTGTTTTATTTTTTGCAGTACTAGGAATTGAACCTGGGGCCTCAGCTAAACCACTGAGCTACACCTCCATCTATTTTAATTTTATTTTGAGACAGGGTCTCACTGAGTTGCCCAGGTTGGCCTGACCTTGTAGTCTTCCTACCCAGTCTCCAGAGTAGCTGGGATTACAGATATGCACCACTGCACCCAGCCTAAACTACCTTAAATATTTAACAAGTAACAACTTTAAGATCAGTAGATGATAAATAATTCAAAATTACTTCAAACTAATTTTGTAGGCAGATCTACTATGTAGTCCAAGCCTCCCTCTTGTAGTCATATTCTGGATAATACACATTTGTCAAACTATAATTATTTTCCTGGAGACAATTATTCCTTTAGATTCCATCCTAATTGAAATAATACAGTATTCCACAAGCACCTTGGTTATGATGCAAGGAGGAATTCAAGTTAATTCTTGGATTTGAGAAAACTGTATAATCTATTTGAGCCAAAGTTTTTATATATCGATAAAACAGAAGTCTTAATCACTAGTACCAAGGATTATTGTAGCAAGAAAATGAAATGGGATAAAAGCGTATTTTATGGATATTCAGATGCCTGAGAATTAATGCCTCATCTGCTTTTTTTTCCTAATTCGCTGTTTCCCAAATTTTCAAATGACATAGAAGCTGAAAAAAGAAGAAAACAAATATTAAAAACTGATTATCTGTCAGGCCCATGATTATTTTATCTTACTGCATATCCATGTAGATTATAATACCTACATAATATGCATACTATAGATACATCATAATTTGTTTAAGCATTATTTCTATACTTTTTAAATCACTTCCTAATCTCTCTCATAAATACTTCTTCAGTAGACATGAACTTTATTAACTAAATTCTCACCCAGAGTTTGAGACTCTCAAGTCAGACAAATTTGGGCTAAAATTATGACCTTATCACTTACTGGTGGTGTGAACATGGGAAATTGTTTACCTTCACTGACCTCAGATCCCTGGGAGTAATAACCACACTTTCCACATAGACCTGTGATGGTCACTAAATGAACTAATGCATGTTTGCCACATGAAAGGAACTCCAAAGTTACCATCATCATCGTCATCATCCATCAGGATAGAGAACTCCTATGTGTCTGGTAGAAGTTTCTCAACTGAGCTAATCTCATTTATGAGAGATTGCAGGAAGAGCTGATTGATAATCACCTTCTTCATACTGGCTATGTCTTTTGTCCTGTGAGCTAATCTTCACATCACTTAAAATATGTGTAACTTGCAAAGTATCATAATTGCAAAGTCCATGAATTTTAGACAATTTCACCCTTTAAAGATTGTCTGACTTTTAAAATATTGCGTACCTATTTTGAGAAAGATAATGGTGACATTACTTTATTTTTAAATAAAGTTATAGAAAGCGGCATTAGTTCTAACACTAGAATTTTATTGGCTTCAAGAACTTACATAGACAGAGAATACATGCCCATGGTAATGCCAACCAGCTTTGAGTCCAAGGTACTTCTTACTGGTACCTACAAAGGAAATTAAAATCCACCTCTAGAAAGAGTAAATGCTCAGAAAATCCCAGCTGAGAGATGCATTTGGAATTCTTGCTCAGAGTCATTCCGAATGACAAAATCATGTACTTACACCAGAGTTTCCCATTCTTGCACTCTGGACTTTTGGGGCCAGAAGATACTTTGTTTGAGAGACTGACCATACCTTGTGGAATATTTAACAGTACTCCTGTCCTACACATGCAAGATGCAATCCTCTTTCAGTTGTGACAATTAAAATTGTTCCACACATTGCCAGCTCTTCTCTGGGGGATAAAAATCAACCTGGCTGAAAATCACTAACCTAGTCTGAAACAAATAGTGTTGGGTCCCATTTCTTCTTAATAGGCAGATAAAATCAAGTGGTGGGAATATTGGAAGAAATATTCTCCATTCTTCTCTCCCTGACCAAACTGGAATTGTAGAAGGGAGGCATGTAAATCAGGACAGAGAAAGAATGGAGATGCATTTACTATATTAACTCATTGAGCACTTTCTGATAAGAAGTCAATATTGCCAAGATGTCCTCTTTTCCACCTCAGATAATTCCTCATTGTCTTTAAGTCTCCACTTAAGGGATCTACTATCCAATTTCCACCCTATTTAGCATACATTCTTATGAACTAATACTCTACACCAAAGTCCAAAAGAGAGGAAATGAAACCAACAAAGAGGGAAAATAGGCCCTCATAACCATGTTGGTAAAATGCAGAGATGAGAGTCCAAAGAAAAGAGGTTTCTCTCCCACCAGAGAAGAGTAATCGTGTGATATGAATCATGACCCACCAAACAATAAGATGCTGATGTTCTGAGCACCAACACCCCATAATATGCCCTGATTTGATAACAGTGTCATTGCTTATGTAATTAGTTAAGATGACGTCGTACTGGACTAGGATGGGCCCCTCATCTAACATGACTAGTGTCCTTAGGATAAACGGAAATTTGAACATAGATACACACACAGGGAAAGAAACATCATGTGAATGTTGGGGTTTTCCACCATGAGCCAAGGAATTAACAAAAGATAAGAGAAGGAGCTACAGCAAAGCCTTCCAAGCATCTCCAGGCCCTGCTGACTCCTTGCTTAGATATGCAGCCTCCAAAACCATGAGAACATAATACCCTATTGTTTGGATCAATCAACATGGGTGCTTTGCTATGATAGTTTTCTGGTCATGACTGAAACAAATATACTCATACCAGGTGAGGATTTGGAAGGGAAGCTGAATAAAATAGGGGTCAATCACAGGTTCCTACTATCGGCAATTTGATACGATTAAAACAAAAAACTTAAACTAAAAGTGGATAAAGACTTATTTCTACATTTTTCTGGAATCAGTGTCTGATAGAGAGTAACATTTATTTACTAATGGCATTTTGCCCTTTTCTTTTCCAGTATGCATTGACTTTTAGTAGTTGCCACAACTTTAGAAATGTAGTTGTGTTGAACTTTAGAAATGTAGAGATGTCTGAATATTCTGGGTCCCAGTTTCTGTGCCTCTTTATTTAGAGAACAAGAAAGTCAAAATTAAAGAGAGGCCAGTTAGATCTAGGAGTATAGACAGTCAAGAGGCAGGACAATGATAGAATATTCTTTGGTTTTCCAATTATGATCAACCCCTCCAATAGTACTCTCATCTCATAATTTGTGAAATGGCTTTCATATGCAACGATACCTGTTTCTTTCAACAGCACAGAGAGTCAAAAGGAAGGTTATTCCCATTTCATATATGGGTAAAGAGAGGCTTAGTGATATCAGATGAGTTTCCCACGGTAACTGACGGAACCAGTTGAGGCCATCTGGATTCCTACACCAGAATACACATTATCATGAAAGAAACATCCCAGTACATATAGATAAAAGACTCACTCTGGCCCTTTTAAGAGGAGGACATTTGGCTTACCCTCATATGTTCCAAAGACCTCAGCCAGCTTTAGGGTTTGGTTCAGACTTATAATCTTGATTCCCACCCTGGTCTTTGGCTTCTTGCTCCTTCTATTAACTTACCAGACTTGAGTCATAATTCTGGATCATCTTGCATGGGATCTTTGAGTCAGGAGGGCCTCATAAAAGCACTTCTGGAAAGTTGGGCACTAATGCCAGGGATTCACACAAGTGAGATATCTTTGCAGAATTCTAGATCACCACTGTGAAAATATTACTTCCCCAAGGCCTCCTGCCTGAAGGCCCTGGCATAAAAAGATGCCCTTCTTACTGAGTTGGAGTCAGTTTCATACCTCCTTTTGTCCTTTCTAAGCATGCTCAGGAAACCAGACTCATATGCAGGGTTATGGTTTCTTTTCTTAGAATCATAAAACTGTAGCACTGGAAATGATCTGATTCAACAACATTTCCCTAAGAACACTGAGATAGTAGATAAGAACTAATTTGGCCACTGACATGTAAGGAGTCAATAGCAAGACTGATACTAAAATCTAGCATTCTTAATTCCTAATTTGATGCTCCTCCCAATATGCCTTACAATATCTAGTGACCCAAGTGCTTCCAATCCATCATTATTGGCTTTGTGTTCTCATTTCATGCATCAAACCAGTAGCCATTGTGAGGTGTGACTTGTCAAGCAAAGATGAAGATTTTAAAATGATCCAGATCCCACTCCCTGGCATATGTCATGGTACCAATTATTCAACATTAATTATTAAATTCTTGATTTATTTATTCAATACTCATTAGAAATGACTGGACTTAGTCACTTCTGATAATAAGAAAGTCAGAGAGCAGTAGGGGCATAAGTAAGGAAATACAATTTAGTAGAAACAATTACATAGAAAATGAGATTTGGAGATAAAGGAAGGAGTAAGTCACTGTTCTAAGATGTAGGTTATAGCAAAAGGGAGATTACATGACAGAGGTGATCTTGGAGTGGGCCTAGCAGGCTTGGAAGAGTTTGTCAGATGTAGAAGACAAAGGGTATGCCAGAGACAGAAACCAGCAAAATCAAATTATAACAGTGAGGGATCCCCTGGGAATGAGAGCACAGAATCCACAGAAGGGGATAAAAATGGGCAAAAACATGGAGCCAACTAGTCAGAGCCCTCGAAAGCTGTTATAAACCACAGGAGTTTTGCTCTTTTCTGAAGTTTAAGGAGCCATTTTAAGCAGAGTTGTAACAGATTTGATGGGTGCTTAAAAGGTTACTGTGCCACTGCTGAAGACCATGGCTTATATGTGACAAAAGCAGAGGCAGAAAGACCATTTCAAACACTTCAGTATTGGCCCTGGAAGATAGAACTCTAAACTAAAATAGCAGGATTGGAGGAAACCCAGATTACAGGAGATATCAGAAGCTGGCACATAATGATACACTGGATGCTAGTGAGGAAGGATGAGAGAGCGGAAGGTGACAGATTCGTCAGGTGACAGGTACATGGCCATGAAACTGTGCTCTCACAGAACAAATCTTTAACAACTCAGAGTCACAGGGTCCTCCAAGAAACTGATTGACATTCTAGAACCTCTGTCCAGAAGGCACCTATCACGTAGGCAGAGACATGTTTCCATGTAATTTCAGATGGTTTATGAGCTTCCTGAAGCCCATAAAATGAATCAGACTCCAGATCACAAACCATTTTTATAGAAAAAATTTGAACACAAAAACACTGAAAGCCTAGATGGTGGGTGACTAATGTCAAAATGAGCCTGTCACCTTCTGACGCAGCTAGGTGGGTATCTGCACTCTAATGCAGCAACTGGGGATAAGATTGAAGGCATTTGCCATAGGGAGGCTGTGGCGGGGGGAGTCCACAGAAGAGAAACAAAGAAAGGGTGAGAGATGCTCAGGCCTCCCCACCCCAGATTTTTCTGAGTCAGTGTAGAGTCACAATTCTGAATGAATCAAGGATATCTCACAGTTTTTACCATCCTCCCACATCTGAGACTCCACTTAGTGCCCACAATAACCTTGTGATTAGGAGGAGAAGACTCGTGGATCCATGGCACAAGATGAAGCAATCAAAACTCAAAGACGTAGGATGATGCCTTTACCCAGGCCAAGTTAGCAGGTGGGACCAGGCCTGTTTCCTTCCTCTTCAAGGTTGTTTCAATTAAGGACCAGAAGGTCTTAGACATCAAGATGAAATGTCTGTTTCTAGTCTGGATACCGATCTGGGCTTTTCCATTTCATACTGATGATGCTAAGAGGGGTTAGTATGGAAGACTCTCCTGAGGGAATAGCATCCAGGTGGCAGTGGGAGTCATTAAAGACATTGTCTTCAGTTTTAGACAGACTGAGGTTCAAATGCAACTCTCCCACTCACAGTTCTGAGCTTGGCCAAGCTACGCGATGTCCCTGTCATTAGGTTTCCTGATATTTGAAGTAGGGATAATATTCATTTCCAAATTTGCCAGGCTCAAGTGAGACATGGTAAGTGAAAATGCCCCCTTTAAGTTCTGGCTCTACTCTGAAGGCTTTTGGGACACACTATTTTCTCCAAGAACATGGATTTTATCTGAAAGCTCCTATATACACGGTGCCCTTATCTTACATCTTTCACTGGGGCAGCCAGTCTGCCAAACTGGTCCACTAGCTGACCTGACTGTATCTCACAGCTCCCTTGTCTATATCTCCAGAAAAATGTGTGCAGGATCATCCAGGACCCTCATAGTTGAGGAGTGAGCTCTACAAATTTAACAATGGTCTACTTTCTACACACATATGATGGCCACTAGAAAACCACAGACTACAAATGTGCAACATTATTGAGGAAGTGTTTTGTTAGAAGGTCTGGCTCAAAAGAGTATTCCAGCTGCACTTACTGTCCTTACAATAGCTTGAACCTTCTCACATATTGAGATGACTACTTGCAGCTTTGGAAGGCCCACCATCTGTAAGAAAACAGGACTTTCAATGCAGTGTGTCACACTCCAACAAATGACCTAGCCAACACAAAAACGCTGACAGTGATATTTTTCATTTAAGTAGTTAATGGTCCAGCATGAGTTCTTCTGGCCATCACATAGGGGATGCTTTTTCATGCCAATTATTGCAAAAAGAAAGTAAAAGACAAAAAAAATGGTCTTTGATGTGTGATGCCCATCTGCTTGCTAACTTTGTAACTTTAGACAAACTAACGTCTCTCAACTTCCAGTTCCCTCTCAAGTGGATTTAATGCAGGCTCAGCACTTGTGTAACCTCCTTAGAAAGAAGAACATAGCAGTATGGAGAATCCTTAAAAAATTAGGGATGACTCCACCATACGACCCTGCTATTCCAATCCTGGGTATTTTCCCAGGGGATTTAGAATCAGCACATTACAGTGACACAGCAATATCGATGTTCACAGCAGCACAATTTACCATTGCTAGGCTATGGAAACAACCCCGGTGTCCCTCACAGGAAGAATGGATCCAAAAACTGTGGTACATTTATACCATGGAATATTACACAGCAATTAGAAACAATGACATTGCAGCCTTCGAGGGTAAATGGATGGTTATGGAAGAGATCATGATGAGTAAAATCAGCTTAAC